>LGRX02023765.1:0-14810 GCA_001247695.2 Cymbomonas tetramitiformis | reverse complement strand
GGCGTGGCGGGGAGAGCAGCGCGGGCCAGTGGGTATCTAGCAGGCTCTCTCGTCTCCACGTGGCATGGCGGGGAGAGCAGCGCGGGCCAGTGGGTATCTGGCAGGCTCTCGGTAGAGCTTACATACTGTCAGCATCTCTTGTGTCAACCACAAATCGGAAGGCCCTGGTATTTGGCCAGCACTCGACCCTTACTCCACCGCGCACGTGCTGGGAAGGCGCCGGCACGACACCTGGACGGCCGTCTTGTTGGCCTCGCCGCTCAGGGCCAGCGCATCCTCCAGCAAGATCACTTTGGTCGGGGTTCGCGTGGAGCGGGCTCCCGCTGTGAGCAGCGTCTCCCCGATCTTCCTGCGGTCAAGAGTCCCATCGAGCGCCCCTATCTTTGAGCTCTGCGCTTCACATCTCGCGCAGCAAAAGGTGCCGGCTGGCACTTGGAGACCGTGGGGGTCGCAGGAGGAGACTGCAGCTGCAAACGTTTGGCAAAGGCTACGTTCGGCAGTTGCAGGAGCTTGTGAGGCAGGAGACAGGGGCCTTTAAGAATCAGCTGGCGCACAACGGCGCAGCGCGCAGATGTAAGTGCGCTGCCGCTTACAGGCGTGATGAGCCTGCGCTGCCGCCTGAATGCACTTGTGACCAGGTGCATGGCCCTCTCTTATCCATGACTTCGTGGAGCCCCAGGCAGCCCTGACGAGGTGCGGGCGGTGTCAGCAGGAGAACAGTTTCCCTGTGTTGTGATGAACAAGATGATGCAACACACCAGTCAAATGCAACCGATCAAGCACGAGTGGACGCGGAACAAAGACAGCTGCTCCGCTCTCTCATGGGCCGCCAAGCCCCGGCGCCGTCAAAGAAACTTGTGCTTCGAGTGACGCCCTTCGTGTTGGAAACTGTGAAACGTGTCTTGAGCTAATAAAAGAGATCTGCGCTCGAAGGAGAACCGTGTCCGGAGTGCGAGTTGCTCCAGCTAGAGGGGAGGGGTTGTGCAGGAAGGTGGGGCTTGCTCGGAGGAGGGGGGCTCTGCGCAGGCCTGCGAAGCGCACCGTACGGCCGAGTGGCTTTTTGCCTACAGTTGACTGGGTTTTCTCTTACAGATCGAGCCACGCGAGATCGCAACCCTATAGAAATCCAAGAATCAGTAAGTGAGGCGGCCGGGATGCGCTAACAAACCTCAGGGTGAGGGCATCTCGCGCAAACCAGCCAACGGTGTCAAATGAAGGCGCCATTGGAATGACGCCGCGAATCGCCACCTGCGAGCAGGTTTTTGTGGTGCTGAGTCCGACCGAACAGAGCAAGCGGCTCATAGGACAGAATCGTGATGCAAAGTAAGGTCTCCAAGCAAAGTTTGGCACCATGGAAAAGGAGCCTCCCCTTTAATCTGGCACGAGTGTTCACCTTGCCGTGAGTTGGGCGGAAACCGAAAACCCCGCAGAAGGCTGCCGGGACCCGCACGCTCCCCGCCGTGTCGGTTCCCAAAGCGAAGTCCACCTGAGCAAACGCAACATCAACGCTGTGTCAAGGGGAAGAGCTGCGTCAAGGATGTTTGGAAACCTGAAATAGCGGCGTATTCTTTGGCATCCCTAAATTGAGTGAAGGTGGCGACAAGGCGAGAGCGAACCGGAACGATGCGCAGTCAAGGCGCCTGCAGCCAGATCGTACGAACATCCAGAAAAGCACTGGAATTACCTGAGAGCTGGCAACGGCAACTGCAGAGCCAGAAGAGGATCCACCCGGAAGACGATGACGCGCCGCAGGATTGGTACAAACACCACTGTGATTACTATCACCTAAAATGCTGCCCCTCACATTCAGCCGGTAGAAGGTCAGTAACACCGAAATGTCCTGCAATATTTTCAAGAATATGAACATGTATTTGTTGGCCTAACGTTAAGAACACGCCTTTGCGCAAGCGTTCGGCTTCGAGAAAGTTGCGCTTCGTTTCAGCGCGCACTAACTCTCGAGGTCCTTTGAGCGCGCAAATGCACGGATGCTCACATAAGAAAGACGAATTAGATTTCCGAGCGTTGATGTTGCAAAACTATTAATTCATTCGATCGGCACCATTCAGTGAAGTGAGAGTCTACTGAACCTGTAGGCCAGCTCATCCATGAAGGTGCTTCCCAGCGCCTTCGCGCCAGAGTTGACACAGAGAGTAACGGCGGGAGAAGTGGCTGTAGAAATAAGATGAGTCGACTTCCAAAGTGGAATTCCGAAACCGGTAACTTGACCTTCGACTCCAAAACTGCGAAAGCGGGCCCCCATAACGGAAAATTAAGAACGCAGCTGGGACACGTAAGTCGGGGTGATTGGGGGCGCGTAAGCGCGTTGCGAGGG
This sequence comes from Cymbomonas tetramitiformis, assembly GCA_001247695.2. NCBI lineage: Eukaryota > Viridiplantae > Chlorophyta > Pyramimonadophyceae > Pyramimonadales > Pyramimonadaceae > Cymbomonas > Cymbomonas tetramitiformis. The sequence continues at coordinate 12,478 of LGRX02023765.1, read as the reverse complement.
AGATACAGTCGGTGTAATCTAAAAGGGGCTATTTCTCACGCAGAATTGATAATACAACGCTTGATCTGCGAGAAGGTTACCCGAAGCTTGAGGGACAATCTTTATCAATAGATCGGAGGATCGTCGCAAGATTGGACAGGCGAGAGAGCACGGGACGCGCGTGATAGTAAAATACACAAGTGATAGGTAGAGAACACACCACTCCTTATAAGCGAAGGTAAGGCCCGATAAAGGTGGTTTAGCAAGGCGAAGAGATGGAGATGGCGGCTCCGGAGGATTTAACTCGACGCGCGAAACGAAAGGGTCCGAAACGATGGCTCGACCACCCACCGAACGACGCTTTCGCTTGCGTATCAAAAATGCAAACAATGAGGCCACAAATCCAGCAGTGAGGGCAAAAATCCGCATGTTTGTAGTCCCGGAGTTCAGAGGTCTGAGGTGTGGAGCGTCTCGCGTTGGGAAAAGGAAGAGCAACCCAATCCGAATTCATTTTTTCATGAACCGAGTGCGCCTGCGCCTATGCCCTATCGCCGTGCTACTCGTACTCAGTGTCCACAAAATCCGACGTGTAAGTGGTAGCTACCACCAGCCAACGACTAGCTACCACCAGCCGTCGATCTCTTTATTATATATAATGTGTTGGACTATACTTAAGGTATGCCAACATTTGCTTAGCTACCACCAGCCCTTGGATGCTAAATATCGACACTGCTCGTACTGTGTGCTGTCGGACGTCGCTGGCGCTTCGATGCACTTTGTGGGTCGTCATGTCATATCATCTCATGGTCATGGTCATGCCTGATGGGTGTGTCATGTTTATAACCCCTGCTCTGCGGACGAACCCGGGCAAATTACTTACCTCTATCGTTTCGTATGACGTGCCACATTTCCATAATTTTCTTCTACCTCCCCCGCGTCTCACGCGTGCAGTCAAGGCACTGGGTCAGCAACCCATCTGTGCATCCCCCAGTGCCCCCTGCATGCACCCACCTCCACATAGGGTAGGGGCATATCGTACCTCAAGCCATGACCATTTCACTCCCACTTGCTCCCACCAGGCCACCCCCGCATGGCCCTGCTGCCCCATGTAGACCGGCCCCCTGTACCCCGCCCTATACCCCATTAACCTCCACGCGATTGTGTGATGATTCTTCTTGTCATTCCTCCAAGCCACCACGAGCCATCGTTGCCGTGCAAAATCCCTTCATCCATGTCCAGTCGACGTGTGGGATGCACACCACCGCATCCCACCACTCACTACGCCGCCCACTGCACGCACAACTCAGGGGGGGGTGAGGACTAGGTCACCCCCCCCAGTTGGGGGGTTGCACGTCATAGAGTTACTTACTTACTTACTTACTTACTTACTTACTTACTTACTTACTTACTTACCTACTTACTTAGGTATCGATATTCGATAGTTGCGATAGTATCGATTAATCGATATATTGTTATTTATCGATAGGAATTGTGTACCTATCGAAATTGATCGATACCTGGCGTGCACCTATCGAAATCGATCGATCATTAAAACATACATGTAGTGATTGGCCAGTATCGCAATATCGATTAATCTGCCACCACAATCCGAGCTTTTAGGTGTGCCAAGTACTACAATTGGTGTAGAGAGAGCCTTCTCGCTAAGATCGCCTTTATGCATTCATGCCTGCGGAAAAGACGGAATGAGGAAATCATTGAGCACTCAATAATAGCTAGTATGAGTACCATTGAATTTGCTCAATTTGATTGCAAGTGTGTCGGCTTGTAGCCCTGTTTTGAATCCGTACTTGTGTAGTTTGATATTTATCGATATATCGATAACTGTCGGTGATCACTAATTCATTGGTATTTATCGATTACCTGAACTAACTTATTCATATTGATCGATATGTGATACCAACCTATTGTTATTGATCGATACCCAGACGAGACCTATTGAAAACTATCGATACGGCCGAAAACTTTCGATACCGACCCTTGACTTACTTAAATACCTAATCAAAGCTCGAATCCCAACGGGCGACACAAACGAAATTTCGATCTGACGACGTCCAAACGATAAGGATGACATCGCCAGTTCGCCACATCGCCACATCGCCAGTTCGCCACTCGGTATGCGCGTGTCCACCGCGTGTGCCGCGACGCGACGCCACCCCGACGTTATGGCATGGCATGGCAGACGCGGTGTTCAGAATCGATACTATACAGTGTCACACTTTCACAGAGTGAGAGACACACAACATAGAATTGCAATCGTCAATAAAAGTTAAAACTCGGTTACACTTACTAATTGTGTCTAAGTAGTCGCTCGTCGCGACTAATCGCGGACAACCCGAAATGCGACTAATCGCGCGACTAATCGTGGCTCGGGGCCCCACAGTGTTAAGAATTTAGTCGCGACCGATGAGTTACCGCGGCATCGGAGGTTCCGCGGAGCGTCACATAACACGAATAACACAGCCGAACGAAGTGAAAGATGTACACGACAGGGACACATCAGTTCTCAACATCTCACTTCATACTTCACCGACCATCATGGCAGCAGCAACCCCGGCCAGACCCGTGCTCTCAGGACCCGACCGCGCTGATGACACCAAGTTCGTGTGGTAGTTTGTGAGGGTGATTGATCCGTCATGTGTGGAGGGGTCTTCGCTGAAACCTCCAGGAACTGTCGGGACCAGTGCAGATCCTTACTCTTGATAAGACCTTAATTGCTTACCGTAATTTTACACGATATCGATACAATTAATCATCTGAAAAGCAAGTACCGGAATATCCTAGTTCACTAGATATCAGAGGTCCCGAACTGTGTGTGGATAAACTGTGCCCAAGATAAATAAACCCTAAGCTAGATATACCCGGAACGGTCTCGGACGGTCTCGGAGTCTAGCCTACCTGTGACACAGCGTGTGTCACAGCACGAACCTATATATCAGTCAGCAGTCCAGTGTTGGCCTAGGAGTCTGTCATAGGGGCCTGCACCGGGACTCCCGGTCAGGACTGCCTATACAGATTTCAGTTGCAAGCAACAATAGTGTCATACTATTATTACATCTCGTATGTTGCCTCTGTAATAGACTTTGAAATGCCTCTGTAATAGACTCTGCAATGCCTCTGTAATAGACTTTGTAATGCCTCTGTAATAATATAATGTACTTCGTATAGGTATATATGCACATCGATATGGGTGGTACGAATAAGTTACGGATACAGAGCTCACAGGAAGGATACGCGGTGTCTAAGTATGTCTCGCGAGCGATTAGATGCTCCCACAGTGTTAAGGTCTAAACGTTGGTCGCGACTAATCGTGAACACCCCAAAATGCGACTAATCGCGCGACTAATCGTCACCGCAAACGCGACTACTTAGACACAGTTAACAGTAAGTTACTAATCGTGTCGTGCCAGTGCCGTCCGATCGCAAAATGACGTCAAATATTCGGTCGCAGCTCGCAAGCCTAGTGGAGATCTCTAGATCGACTGGCTTAGTATCATATCGGATAATTATCCTCAACGGATTTGCAACAACTTCGCTTGCGGTTGGAGCTTCAGCTTGGAGTTGGTATTGCACTTCGACTAGCCGGTCTTACCCCTTGAGGTGTCACTCTTGAGTCTACAGTGAACAGTCTGAGTCTTGTCCCCAGAGAGTCCCCAGAGCTTGTGGTATCTGTGGACTAAAATAGGCATTTAGGGTTGATAATAACATTATGGTGTCCATAAGAGTTTCTCCGAGCTTGCAGCCTCTTCGATGAACTCAGAACTGTAATGGCCTAATGCCGACCCTCGCGGGTCGTAGGCCGCGCGAGCGCGTTGGATCCCACACCGTTACGTATTGGCCACCTATACCACACGACTTCCATGACTTCTGCGATTTCTTTGGGTTGGTGTATATCGACGACCCTACGCATTTCTTGGCCGCCCCTCACTGCCATTACTCTCACTTTCCCTGCCTCACTCCGCCCCTAGAATCCTTCTCTTTACTATGGTTGTTGCTACCAGGTCGACCTCGAGCATGGCGTACCGCCGACGCGCATTAGCAACAATTTTTTATTCAGAGGCTGCGAGACATGCCAACACGCCGCACACGCCGTTGGCGCCCGCCGGCCCGCGCCGGCTGCCAATTCAGCGGGAGCCACATTTCTTGCGGCTGTCCGCACACTTCGCAACGAGAACATTTCGACGTCAAAGTCTACAAGGCCGTCCAGTGCAAGTGGTTCGAGTGCAAAGAAGACAGCTTTTCTGGGAACGAGTCCCATGCCTCCGCGATCTTCACCGGACTGGTGTCCGCGCTGCGGACTTCGTTTGTGACCAAGGACACTGGCTTTGCTGCCCTGTTCACGCTGGAGGGCGCGACCTTACCGGTCCGAGTGGAGGCGAACGATATTTTGTTCTCCACGCTCGAGCTGCTGGTTCACCCGACGTCGCCAGCAGCAGACTGCTGGATGGATTCATCGAACCCCGCTTTCCCGTCGGACGGAAAGCGGGTTCTGTTGGAATTTGCATGCCGCATGTTGCCCTCCGGTGCGCCCTTATTTCAGGGGCAGTCCGACATGCTACATCTGGAAAATGGCGAGGCGATCCGGGATCGTTCTTTTCGTGATCCGGAACGGGATCGATCCCAGGAGGGAAGTTTCTTACGGGATCGATCCTGGAACGCTCCAGGTACGGGAACGATCCTGGAACGCTCCAGGTACGGGAACGATCCTGGATCGCTCCAGGTACGGGAACGATCCTGGAACACTCCAAGTACTGGAACGATCCTGGGTCGATGGGGGGACATTCATGATAAGTCCAAGGGTCGGTTCAAGCATTCAAGGCAAGTACCATGAACCGCACATTAAAAACAAGGTAGACTTTCACAAGGCTAGAAAGCAGGAGGCAAATTCAAAAAAAAACAAAATCCACAAAAATAGATACACCTTTGAGAACACAGGCTACTTCATTTGCATATGTTCACACGGTCTCCACTAAGATGGTATCACTGGCTATTATACTCTTCTTCTTTCTCATCTATACTTCCCACTCCTATAGCGTTTTGGTGTTGGAGTATTTTTGTCAACGTTGCAGGCCACTTGGTTGGTTGCGCAAGCTTCACACGCGACTGTGTCATATTCCATCTTTTAACTTGGGTAAAAATTCTTGAATACTCCTTGCTCAAGGTATTTGGCACCTCTGTCTGCACATGCGATAGTGCCACGGTGAGTAGCAGTTGAAAAGAACTTGTGCGCAAAAAAGACAAAGGGTAAATAAGTACTTACCACAGCTTGTGACTTCGTGCACGAGTTCTCATGTATCTCATACTCGACGGCCCAGTCTTTCAAGCTTGGGCCACTGGCCATCTGGCTTCTAGAGTTTTCTTTCCCTTTTCTTCTATTGCTCGTGCTGATTTTTTGTGTCTTATTATCCTCTTTTTTTTCTTTTTGTAAAGGTGATGCTTGCTTGTTGGTCTCCGAGTAGCGCACGTCCATGTTTTGAGTGGCCATCCTGAGGAACGAATCGTAGTGTAGCTCAACACACAGTAGGAGGTGGCAAATTGGGGGATTGGTTGTTAATGACGTCAACGTAACCGACATACAAAGTGGTTGAGTGGTTGAGTGGTTAAGTGGCGGAGTGAGAGAACGACCATATCGCAAAAATGAGACACGCGGGTGTCTCATTCAAGGGCCAGTATCGCCTAAGATTTAAGGGATCGATATTTCCCGACTTCTCAACAATTCGAATCGATTGATACTGATAGTTTACAAAGCCCAACTCGATTGACAGTGATGGTAGAATGCTATGGAATCGACCGATACCGATTTTCACGAAAGTTACTATCGATTGATAGTGATAGTGAAAGTTTCACCATTGACTGATAGTGATAGTGCGATTACTTAACCAATAATCAACGATAGTTCAATCATACCGATAGTGCCGATAGTGGCTTACGCAGTGAGTGCTACCCACGCACGCAGGATATCAACTTCAACGAAGGATATCAACTACTCAGAACTACGTGTTATTTAGCTTGACATCTCCGGTACCCTGCACCTTGACGACCGGCCGAAAGGACGATCTTTTCCAAGTTTCGGACTCTACACTTCCACTATTATCTTGTGGACGCTTCTGTCCCCTGCGTGGGTTCGTCTTGTGTGTAGGCATGATCGATGCCGGGCTCTGTGCTTGACGATTGTTTTATGGTCTCAAGACTGTCGCTAAGGTTTGCGACGGGAAGCTTCGCGTCGTCGCGTGACGGCGGCCTAGGTAATAATATTTGTAAAATGGCCTTGCGGTCGAACGATAGTGGTGACACGGGAATTCGAAATCGATACCTCGAAATCCGCCGACCAATCGACTGATGCCATAGTCGTGTACGTTCAAATCGACTGATAATGATAGTTCGCATATTCGAGTCGACTGATAGTGATATGTGGCAGGCGACGAATCGACTGATAGTGATATTTCGCGATAGCTAAATTCACGGGATCGACTGATAGTGATAGTAGCGATACTATCGATATGTCGCGAAGTCGGCACTATCGATACTGGCCCTTGGTCTCATTATATTCTCATTTTTTGAAAAGTTATGATAACGAGGTTTTTTTTATATGACTAGATAGCATTTGGAGAGTAGATAATTACACGTTATTTCAAAATTTGAAATTTTAGGGTATAGCCCGAAATTTTGGGTTTCCAGGCGATTTTTCGCCCCGTTTCGGGCGGTGCTCAGGTGTCAATCGGCGGAAGTTATGATAACGATGTTTTTTTTTATATGACTAGATAGCATTTGGAGAGTAGATAATGACACGTTATTTCAAAATTTGAAATTTTAGGGTATAGCCCGAAATTTTGGGTTTCCAGGCGATTTTTCGCCCAGTTTCGGGCGGTGCTCAGGTGTCAATCGGCGGAAGTTATGATAATGAGGTTTTTTTTATATGACTAAATAGCATTTGGAGAGTAGATAATGACACGTTATTTCAAAATTTGAAATTTTAGGGTATAGCCCGAAATTTGGGGTTTCCAGGCGATTTGTCACCGTGATTCGGGTGGTGCTCAAGTGCCATTTGTTGAAAGTGGTGATAATGACGATGTTTTCAGATTGGATACGTCAAAGTCATTCCAAACAAACTGAGTCTGAAGAAACTTTTGTTCATATCTTACATACACCCCGAGAATGGGAGGCTTTAATGTTAAAAGCGGTGGCACCAACCTTAAAGCTAGGGGGTGTAGGTCTGCACGAGACTGTAACTGTGTGCGTAGCACAAAAAATCAACAAAAACCGACAAAAGGCAAGAAGAATGCTACCAGATAAGACGTTGGTGCTATGAAAATATACAGTCTTTATTTGAACAGGCAAAGCACCCAGGGTTAGGGGTTTTCTTGCGGGCGCGGCATTATTCATTGTACAGGCCGGTACATACGATGGCAGTGCAGGTGCGATCTCTCAGTTCGTTTGCTGGCTGGCTTATTAAGCATAACTACCTATTTGCTAACAGACATGTACAGGTCAAACGTTTGCACAATCACCTTGGCGCGCAGAACTTGTTCAGACACTTCCAGGTGCTGGGCGAGCTCCTTGTACCCGTTGTACTGTGCGATCGCCGACCGTTTCTTGTCCGTGTCCTCGCACTTCAAGTCTGTCCAGAGGCTTTCTCCTATCTTCTCAGCGTCAGCTTTCGCCGCCGGGGTGAGGTCGAACTGACCTGGCCACTGCGGACCTGGTCGTGGTGGAGAAGCGAACATCGCCGGTCGTGATGGAGGAGAGGCTCCCGGGACTTTGGAGCCCGTTGGCGTCGTTAAAGCAGGTGACCCTCCTACTGCGCCGAGCGCTGGCGCTCCCGGGTAAAAGCCTCCTCCGCCCAGTTGGAACATTTGGGCGAACGGGCCTGCTGCTGTTACTGCCTGTTACCGGTGACGTACCAACCGCCCCCCCCCACACCAGTTACAAGTTCCGTGTCTTTCAATCTGGACCTCAAGCCAGAGTTCCCTCCTCCACAATAAACACAAACAACTTGAACGTAACAACTAGCTCCTACCTGCACGGCTGTCTTCAGGATCTCCCTCATCGCTGCAGCCTCCGAGGCGTGGTGATTGTTAATCTCCTTCAAGGTGTCCGCGTTCTTGTCTAGCATCCTCTGTTGGGCCAGTGCATTATTTTCGAGCATCTTCGCCTGGGCCTCGTGGGCCATTTTCGCAGTCTCGGCAGTGGTCCTTTGGAAAGACTCCGTTGCCTCCTTCAAAAGCGAGTCCCGAGAAGTAAGCGCCTTCGTGTTCTCCTCCAGCAAAGCCTGCTGCGCCTTCGTGTTCTCCTCCAGCAACACCTGCTGCCCTGACCAGAATGAACCCAATGTTGTCTGGTGCTCCACGGCACGAGTCTCCTCCCGTTGCTTCGCCTCGGCCATCTGCATCTGCAGGGCTTCAGCGTGCTTCGTCGTAAGGAGCTCCACTGTCTTACGGCTTTCGTCTCGCTCGGCAGACAGGGCCGAAGCCAGCTGTTTTTCCCCACGCAGACGTTCATCCTCCACCTTCTTCTGCATCTCTTCTCGAAGGCTCGCCAGTGTCTCATCCGCCTTCTTCTTCTCGGCCTCCACTGCTTCCTTGGCCTTCTTCAGCTCATTAAGGTCCCGCTCGCTTTCTTCACGTTTCCGCTTGTCACCGACGCTCTGCAGCCTCCGCGTCTCGTCGTCCACCGACACCGCGAGCAAGGCACTCCTCAACTCCCCATCTTTCACGTTCTGCGGAGGTCCGTCCATGCGTAACAAAACATCGGTCAGTACGTACCAAGCTGTAACAAAAAAACAGACGATTGTAACTCAAGCAAAACTCCGTACTCGCCTGCTTAGCCACATGCATGGCAACTGCTTCCGGCGGAGGCTGCTTCTTCCCCCCTCGCCGTCCGACGTCGCCCATGTCTTCGTCGCTGCTGTCATCCTCTTCGGCAAGATCCATAGGTACACGCACTACCGGGGCTTTGCCCTTCCCGCCTGGGATAGGGGTCGTGGTCTTCGGGGTGGAAGGCGGCTTCCGCGAGCTTCCAGGCGGGAAATCCTCATACACGGCGGTTTGGCCCTTGTTGCCTAAGATGATCTTCCCCACTACTCGCGCAGGGGCGTTTTTATTGAATTGGCTGCCCGCCAAGCACCACTTCCTAGCCTCAAACCTCCCACCAGCCTCTTTGCCCACCAGCTTCTCTGCTTCCTCGATCTTCTGCCAGAACAACTTCAGGACCTTATTGGACAACCTGTAGTTCTCGTTCTCCTTGTCAATTTCTTGTCTGGTTATCGGCCCATCTTTTCTGTCTTCCACCAGGCGCGTGACGACGCCTGTCAGAGAAGCCTTCGAGCCACTCTTCTTTGTTATTCGCACGTGCGGGTAGTCGCCGGCAAACTTCTCCTTTCGCTTCATCTCCAGCTTCCGGTCATACACAGCGGAAGCCTGGAACATCGTGCAAGTAACCTCGCCCGGCTTGGGGTCATTGTAGTTTATCGCCATGTAAGTGGCGTGCCACTGGCCAACCCATGTCAGGCAAACGAACCTGTGGGCACCAACAACCTCCTTATTCATATATCTTGACTATGTACTACAAACGAATGTGTTACAAATGAAGTTGGGTCACTGACAGGTTCATGGTCAGGCAAACGAACCTGTGGACACCACGAAACTCCTTGTGCATGGTGGTGGACACCCTCATCCCTTGCACCACTTCATACCGGAACTCCAGGTACCGCTCGCACTTGATAGAAGCCTTGAAGGCTGGGATGATCGACTTTCCCTCCAGTATGCCGCTCTTGTTCGGTATCTTGTTTACCTGCTGATCAGGAACAAACTTCTGATAACTGACAATCACCCCGCTGTTCCCCACTTCCTAGGAAAGACGCGCGTCGAGATATTTCGGGCTGGTCTTCGGGTCGGCTGATATCGTGGTTTTCAGCTTATCTATAGGACCTTTGCCTGCTGGCAGTGCAATCCTGGTAATACCCTCCACGTCCTGGAACTTTTCAATACAAAAAAGTAGTGCCTCTTGAACAGTACCCAAAACTTCGCAATCGTGTCGGGGATGCAATATAAGGATGGCGTCCGCGTAAGGACAGTCCTTTGGCATCTCGTACAACATGGTCTTCACCGTCGAAACGAACGCCAACTCGGGTTGCAGCCTTTTGTTCTTCAGCTTGAAGGACAGAAGAAACCCCCATCGTTGCGGCTCCGGCTCCTTTTCGCTTTTGGGCTCCCAGGTCGAAGGGTCGGTGGCGTCCGTGCAGGCTGCAGAACCTTTAAGCACTTCTTCCATCTCCGGGGTACGATCCTGGTTAAAAATAAATGGCTCGCTGATTTCACAGCCACTGTTCTGCAACATCAGGACCAGGTCAGCGTAGGTGTATGGCGCCTGCAACGTCCAATTTTCAATTACCTGCATGCGCTGGTCAGCCACCGCACCCCTCGTCTCGTGTTCTTCGGTAGCAATGGGGTTGTCTTGAAGTACCATTTGTGCCAGCGCTACGGGATCCCACCCTTGATCGGTCTCCTCGTCCAACCCAGTCAACAGGAAGCCCGGGAGGTCCACGATTTCTGGTACCTGATTCAACAACGTAGGACCACTGGCTTCGCCAGAGGACACCGCCGTCTCCCCCAAGTCCCCCTGCTCCAAGGCTTCAGACGCTGTCTTAGCCAATTTCGACACTTCAGTGGCTTCAAGGCTGTCGCGACGGGGGGATCCCAATTCAGCGACTGTTCGGAGAGCGTCAACGGCTGTAGTTTCACTTGCATGCGCGCTGCCCTGTCCGCTGTTGTCACTGCCGACCAGCAGAAGCTCGTACTTCTTCTGCATCAGCTTTATCCGATAAAGGCTCCTACCGTGCGGATCCCAATCATGCGCTGGTGCTGATTGGATAAATGTTGGTTCAGCTGGTGTTTCTGGTTTCCCCGAGCGAGCGATACGGTAACCCATCGTGCACAGTGTCGATCTCGTCGTTCGTCATGAGCGCCACTTCTCTGAAGGCCGACCCGGCAGGCAACTGTTGCCCCATATATACCGCAAACTTCGCGTCCTCGTAAGTCATTTCGTCGAAATACCTGTCAAGTTCCTGCCGTTCAGACTCATCCAACTTTCGACTGTGGGCATCCTGAAGCAGGCACAACATCCGCTGCCCCAGATTGAAAGCCTCGCGACCTTCAGGCTGCACGATGTAGTGTGCGTCGCTACCCACTTCTAAAGCAATCTCCAGAAGATGTCCTGCCTCCGTAGAATCTAAATATCGGACCATGACCTTCTTGTTTTCCTCTATTGTGTGAACAACAACACACAAAACATAGGCCGGGGGCTCCGTAATCTCGGCGGCGAGATTGAAAGCAACCAGTTCCCCACGGTCCGTATCGTTCCCCCGAAGCAAGCGAGGTGCCCCTCCTTCAGATGGTTCTTTCAGAATCTTGCAGAGGTGCGTGCGGACGAACGCATCTCCCGGCGTCGAACCTGAGGACACACGATGTTCCATCAAGAACACGGAGGACGCGACAAAGTGAAATTTAGGTTTTCGAACAGTACCTGGGGATGATGGTTGAGACGAGCCAGACTCGGCTGCCCTATCCCTCATATCCTCCAGAAGATCCACGCAAGTCGTGTGGGCATATCGTTCCCACTCCGTTTTCGCCTTTTGGTCCTCGCTGTCTCCGGTCCAACGTGCGCAAACGTTTTTTAAGCGATCGAACCGTCGCATTATGTCTATGTCCACCTGTCGACGCGACGCATCTTCCGAGTGCAAGCTGAACAGGAAACCTTTCCGAAGATACCCAAACCCTTCTTCGTCTACGATCTGAAGAGATTTAAGCTGAGCGAGCTCTTCTTTTGTCTCGATGTGAGAGCCCAAATCTATTAGCGTATCATTATCAACACCCGCCTTCTCCTTCCCGACGCACCGCGCTATCACCGCCGAATCCGTCTTCAACTGCGTGCCGTCATTCTTAAACTTCCGGATATCTTCCAGAAGTTTATCATCATCATGAAACACCTCCTCCAAAAGATCTATTACAATTGACGGTAGAAAAGATGACATTGCGAAAAGTTTTGTATGCAGCACAACGGGCTCTGTTTAACCCTGCGAAACTCCCCGCCCAAGTCTTCGAAAACTTGGGCGGTCACTATCATCGCCCCGCCCAAGTCTTAGGAAAGTTGGGCGGTCACTGTCATCGCCCCGCCCAAGTCTTAGGAGACTTGGGCGGTCACGGTCATCGCCCCGCCCAAGTCTTAGGAAACTTGGGAGACTTGGGCGGTCACTATCATCGCCCCGCCCAAGTCTGCGAAAAGTTGGGCGGTCACTGTCATCGCCCCGCCCAAGTTCTAGAAAACTTGGGCGGTCACGGTCATCGCCCCGCCCAAGTTCTCGAAAACTTGGGCGAAAACTTGGGCGAAAACTTGGGCGGTCACTGTCATCGCCCCGCCCAAGTTCTAGAAAACTTGGGCGGTCACTGTCATCGCCCCGCCCAAGTTCTCGAAAACTTGGGCGGTC
>LGRX02023764.1:0-10773 GCA_001247695.2 Cymbomonas tetramitiformis | reverse complement strand
GGGGTGTTACGAAACGTCAGCTCAGCAACCGTGCGGTTGGTGCCCTGCAGTGGCCATGGGGGGGCAGGGGTTGACAGCAGGGGTGTTACGAAAGGTTGGCTCTATTCAGGGAAGGTCGGCGAGGGGCTGCATGGAACGAGACAGCACGGCTGGCACGCACAACCCGCACAAAAGGCGAGGCGGGAGCGTGGGGCAGTGGAAGTGGAAGCCGCCGGGCTGCAGGGCTTGAGAGGTGCCACCACTTGGAGAGGCGCCAGGGTGAGGGAGCGACAGCCAGGGTGGCTCTCCGCGCCTCACTCCAAATACCGCCCACCCCCAACCCATCCCCGCACCGCCCTGTGGTGGAGATAGCCTCCTAGTAACAGAATTAGGTTTCAAGAAGCAACGCTGGAGTCATCGCCCAACTCCCTTGGGCGGACATGCGAGGGCCGGCGCTGGACTTGGGGCGTACCTCGGCAGTGGGTGTTGCAGAGCTGGCAACAATCAGCACCTGGTGCAATGGGTCGTTCAGCCCGCAGTCGAACATGTAGCCGTGCACATAAGCAGCAGGGGTGCAGCTCTCAGCCCGCAGCAGCGCCGGGTCGAACTCGAGAAGCAGCTGCACCGCGAGCACCGCGCGCTGCTGCCCCGCGTGGACGCGCACCTGGACCTGCAGCAGGTCCTCCGCCGCCGTCCTGGGCAGCTGCAGTTGCTGAGCCATGCCCAAGTCAGCGTCCCCGAGGCCAGGCTCCAGATTCGAAAACACCTCCTGGGAGTCGCTTACAAGGTCTTGGCCCCCGTTTGTAAACACCGGGTCGACTCCGCAGACCACCTGCGCCATGATGGAGACCGTCTCATGGTGATTACCTAGCAGTGTGGCATTGCCACCCTTTGGCGGCACGCCTATCGCCTCTTGCACCGAGCTGCTGAAGTTGAGGAGACGCGTGGCGACCGTGGTGAACGTCGGGCTATCTGTAGAGCTGGGCTCTCCAAACTCGCCATAAAACACGTCCCCGTCATCGAACGTCACGTGGACTGATAGCGGCTGCACAGCTCCGCGCTCCCCATTGAACGTGTTGTAGGGACCCCAGTAGGTGGAGAAGGCAGCCGACACCGCCTGAGCAGAGGTGTCTGTCACGGTCACCGTGAGGGTCTTGCTGAAACCCTCCCATTGCCCTGAGATCTCCGCTGTGCCCGGGGCGTAGGCCACCAGCACGATGCCGTTACTGTCCACCACCAGCAGTGCGCTGGAGGAGTCCACCGTGAAGTCTGCCTGGGAGCTCACTTGCACCAAAGCGCCATCTGTCAATGCAATCCAGGCGCTCACCCCGCACATCTGGTACACGTCAGTGCACTGCAGCTTCTGCAGCTGCGTGGTGTTCACCCCGGAGCCGAAGAAACTGAACAGCTGCAGCTCCGCCGCCTGCACGAGAGTGAGATTCACAGCCCCGGAGAGGTGCGCCGCCGCCGGGAAGTCCGTGAACCTGACCCGCAAGGCCACGCTGCCGTTGGTGTTCGTGATCACGGTGACCACGTTCCCGGCCACCTCCACAGCGCTCGCCGCCGGCCCCTCCAGGCTGAAGCTCGTTCGGGCATCCTCGGACACGTCCAGCTCTCGGCCGTCAGCGTACTGGATGACCACTGTGACGGCCGTGCCTTCCGGCAGGCTGACTGGCGCGGCCGCCGCCGGGTCGTTGCTTGAGGCGAGGCGAACGTGGGTGGCGGTCACTCGGACTGCAACTGCCGGGATCAGCGTCACCGTGACGGGCGCGTGTCCGGTCACCGCGGGGGTACGGGTGCAGGCGTTCTCCCAGGTGGCCTGCACCATCGGGCCATCGCCGGAGACGGAGCTGTCGGGAACATATCCGTGCAGGGTGCCTGCCAGGGCGCTGCCAGCGATCTGCAGCGAGTCAGTGAAGTTGGCCTCCACAGCGGCCTGAAGTCCATGCGAGGCGTAGGTGCCCACCTCCTGCACAGCGCCGTCGGATGTCTCTGCGTAGAAGATCAGCGGTCCGGACGCGCCCTCCGTGGTGAGGCTCTGGACCAGGCGCGCCTCCCCGGTCAAGCTCAGCTGCGCCCCGTACGGCACCTGCCCCATCGTCAGGAGCTCCGCGATTGGCTTGGATATGGTGAGGTACTCCCACTCAGCGCCGGTGGGAAGCACCCCGTGCAGTGCCACCGTCTCGACTTCCTCGCCTCCGACTGCAACCTTCACTGCGCCGCCGACGGTCATTCCCGCGCTGAGTCGCGCGCTGCCATCTCCCACCGCCTGTGCGAGCGACCCTTTCACCTGCACCACGGACGGATCCGACGACTCCAGCGCGACCTCGCACGTCACATCCATGGTCATGGTGATCGGGCCGGCACGGAACTCCCCCGTGACGAATACCTCCCGGCTCTGGTACATTGGCTCCAGTGCCCCAATGAAATATGTGGACCCAGTCCCTGCTGCCGCCGCCGTCACCCCGTGGCCCTGCATCACCTCCACCGGGGAGAGCACGCGCCCGGCTGCAGGCCCGGCTGTGTATCCGGTCGTGCCGGTGACGTACACGGCGCCGCCTGTGGAACACACACACGCGAAGGTCAAAAGCAGCAGAACCTCCTCCAATATCGCGCCGGGCCGTCAGCTTGTCCCGTGCCTTAAAGGCGATCGAGTACGTGATGGTACTGATACAACGGCATTACCTACGTGTGCCCATGTGCTGTGGCCCGCCGCGGCATGCACGCCAGCAGGGAGGCACGGGAGTAGACGGGCCGCGAGGCACGGGAGTAGACGGGCCGCGAGGCACGGGAGTAGACGGGCCGCGAGGCACGGGAGAAGACGGGCCGCGAGGCACGGGAGTAGACGGGCCGCGAGGCACGGGAGTAGACGGGCCGCGAGGCACGGGTGAAGACGGGCCGCGAGGCACGGATGAAGACGGGCCGCGAGGCACGGGAGAAGACGGGCCGCGAGGTACGGGTGTGCGCTCGCTTTCAGGAGACCAAGTTGGCTCGACTTTTGAGCAACTTCTGGAGAGGCCGATTTCATCTGAGGTGTATATCGTCGCCAATAGAAATTGGTTACACTATATTTCTTCGAATATTTTGACAGAACTCGAGAAGCTGTGTCCGAAAAACGAAATACAAAATTCAATATTATTTCATCGAGTCCTCTCGAGGGTGTAGGCAGTGGAAGCGCTTTGTTGTGATTGGGGGAGGAGTTTCTTAAATGCGCCAGCTCTTAAATCCGCGCGGGCGCCCGTTATCACATCAGCAGGCACAGGCCAACCCTCCAAAGCTGAGGCACATGAGGCGCATCCATGCCTGCTTTCAGAGGGTCCAACGAGCATATGCGCACGGTTCAGCGCGTGTGGGAGTGGTGACAGGGAGGGCTGGGATGGCAGCCAGGTCCGCAGCAGGGAGAGTGCTACCTGCTGACACGAACACAGAGTGCTCGTCAGACGTGGCCACCACCACGACCTTCGCAGCGAGGTCCACAGGCATCGGGGAGTACCGCTGGGTCACGGTGCCATCCCCGAGCTCGCCGTTCAGGTTGCGGCCGGACCCGTACGCCTTCCCTTCCGCGGTCACAAAGATGGAGTGGTGCTGCGCCTGGGCGATCGCCACCACGCTGTGCTGCTCCATAATCCGCACAAACGCTGCCGTCGCGTCCATGCCGTCCCCAGTGCCGAGCTCCCCGTGGCCATTAAGCCCCACCACATACACCTCCCCGCTCGTGGAGATCACCATGCTACGGTGCCAGCTGGCGAACACAGCAGCCAGCCGCCGCTCCTCCGGGTGATCCATGAGTACCGGCGAGGAGTCCTGCGCCAGGGCCTGCTCCTTCGCGGCATCCCAGATGCCAAGCTGCCGCTCGCTGTTCCGGCCGCAGCCATACGCCCACCCACCCTCCACCAGGAACAAGCTGTGGTGGTGCCCGGCAGACGCCGCCACGACACCTGCTAGCGCACCCACCGGCACCGGGGTGAGCTGACGTGTCAGGCTTCCAGAGGGAGATCCGAGTGCGCCCTCCGAGTTGTCTCCGGCAGCGAATGCTAGCCCGTCTGCGGTGACGAACAGGCTGTGGGTGTGGCTGATGGACACAGCCGCCACCTGGTGCTCGAGGTGGACCCGCGCCGGGGTGTGACGCGCGCTGCGTGTGCCGTCGCCGAGAGATCCAAGCGCGTTGCCCCCGGCGCCGAACACCTCCCCGCAGCTGGTTAGGAGGAGCACCTCGGACCCGGCAGCGGCCAGCGACGCCACCCCAGGCGCCCGCAGCAGCGGCTGCACGGGGGAAGCCGTGCGGCTCACATCTGAGCCGTCCCCGAGCTGCCCGAGGGTGTTGTTCCCGACGCCGTGCGCCTGCCAGCCGGACGCGCACCGCGCCGTCACCAGTGCTACGTTCGCCCCGGGCTTCCCCGCGCACCGATTGCGGGCGGTGTCCATCCCCACCCCCGAGCAATCCGCAACGGTACCAATACATCCGCAGCTCACAACCTGCGTCCCCGCGCCGCACGTCGCAACGCGCGCCGCGGTGCTGTTCGCGCAAGGGTCATCTGCATGTCCGCAGCTTCGCTGCGTCTCCGCCGCCTGGAACTTGGATGTGCACGTCGCGCGCGCACGCACCGCCCCAGCGCCGGCCGAAAGAACCACACAGGTGCGGCCCTCCTTGCCGGCCACCTCCGAGAGCTGTACCATCGCCGCGTGGTCAGCGCCCTCCGCCTCGCATGCCCACTGCACGCCACTACCCGCTGGGCACTCTGCGGTGGAGGTCGCGCCCGCAGCCGCAGCCGCAGCACCCCACACCACGTGGTTGCTGCCAGTGCTGACGGGGGATACGCCCGGGAGGCGGTACCCCACGGCACTGAACAGACAGGAGGCGCTGGCCAGGGCCTCGTCCGACACCTCCACGCAGCTGGCGGAGGCGGCGGAGCAGTCCCACGCGCACGGGTGAAGCTGACCCGAGCCGGTGTCATACCGGGATGACGCGATGCACGCCGCCGGCTCGGTGAGCGCAGCGCAGGATGCGGGGCGCCCCGCCGGGCACGCCGCGCACCATGATCCGCCGCAGTCCACCCCCTCCTCGTCGCCGTTGAGGGAACCGTCGAGGCAGTGGTCATAGGTCATCACGACGACGTGCTCCGCCCCTGCTGAAGCCGCAGTCACGTCTTGGCCCGGAAACCCCTCAGTCCACGGAAGCGCTTCGTCGGTCAGGTCCGTCGCCATCCCAAACTGTCCGTGCGCATTCCTCCCCGCCACCAGGCACGCCACTGGGGCACCACTGTTGGGATCGGACCGAACCAGCAGGCTCGAGGTGTTGCCCGCCACCGGCTGTGTAACAGATTCGCCTCTGACCACAACTGTCGGGGTTACAACGGTGCTCGGCAGCGAGGGATCGCCCAGCTGGCCGTGGGAGTTATCGCCCCAGGCGATGATGTCCCCGTTGCTGGTCACTGCCAGCGCGTGCTGCCCACCGGCGGCCACGGACACCGCGGTACCATTTAAATACGAATAATCCATTTTTTGAGTCGCATTGTGCGACGTTTGCCCATTGCCTATCTGGCCGTGGTCGTTGCGGCCTGCAGCGAACACCTCCCCAGTCTTCACGAACAACACGAGGCTGAAGCCGTCCCCTGCAGACGCGAAATCCCCGGGCTCGGCCACGTCGATGTACACTGGCGTTGTCACATCTGACGGCTCCAAATGTCTGTCGATGAGCTCCCCATGCGCATTGCTGCCACAGGCGTACATTCCATTGGGACTCGCGATCATCAGAGAGTGAGTGCTGCCCGCTGACAGCTGCACAACTTCATTGGTCAGCAGCATTGGCACCGGCGACGCACGAGACATGGTGGTGCCATCCCCAAGCTGCCCGTGAGCATTGCACCCGGCGGAGAAGACCGTCCCGGTATGGGTGAGGAACAGGGTGTGCTCCTTGCCCGCCGCCGCCGCAGTCACGTTGAACCCTAGCATCACACGCACGGGGACAGTTCGTGAAAGCACAGTGCCATCGCCAAGCTGTCCACACCCATTCGCCCCCACGGCAAACGCCTCCCCCATGGCGGTAATGAATACGGTGTGCCGCGCCCCCGCCGCCACGTGCGCGACGTGATGAGCGCTCATCGTCTCCACCGGGAGAGTCTCCGAAGCCATGAGCCCGCCGTCCCCGAGCTGCCCGTGCTCGTTCACCCCTGCTGCGTAGGCGCGGAAGCCAGCCGAGGTCCGGGCGACCGCCTCTCTGAGGTTTGCCGTCGGGGCGAGCGTGAAGGAACCCGTGAGGGGCATCGGGGGGGGAGCAGGGGGGTAATTCGAAGGGGGCGGCGCTGGGACGGGCTCAGGGAGCGCCAGCTCGCACACAGCGGCGCGGCCGACCGGCTCGCTGCAGTCTTCCGTCTGGAGGCTGGAGCAGAAGCCAGCGCCGGTGCCGGCCTGCTGCTGCGCCGTGTTCGCAAGGCTGACGCACGTGTCGTTGTACACGGTCTCAACTGCCACGGCGCCCGAAGCCACGAACGCGGTGCTCGCCCCACTGGTGAACGCCAATGAGCCATTCGTGGTGAGGCCGGTGTGGCACACCTCCTGCCACGTCTCCACCATACCCCTCGCGCACTCGCGCTGACATACTGACGCCACGCAGTTCAGCTCCCGCGCCGAGGTGAAGCTCGCCAGGTGGCCGACCCACCCTGCCGGCGCCATGGCTGCGCACTGCGCCTCATGCTTTGGCTGCGTATCGAAGCTGGACAGCACTTGGTAGCACCGGGCGCCGCAAGAGAGCCATCCGCCCGGGCACGCCACTCCCCCCGTGTCTCCAAACACCTCCACCTCCGAGAACTCCACCTCCTGCCCGCCGGCTGCCGCTGCGTAGTGCCGTACGTAGCGCACAACGCGTTCATCGAACGCCGCCACCCGCCCAAGCGGCGGCGCCGGCGCGTATCCCCCCTCGGAGTCGTACACCGATACGAAGGTGACACCGTCCGTGGACGTCTCGATACGCTGCACGCAGTACACGGTGGCGTCGTCAGCGCCCGTCCCGAGGTGGACGACAATCGAGCCGACACCGTAGAGCCCATTGAGGTCCACCTCGACCCAGGCGGGCGCCGCACATTCCGCCATCGCTCGAGGACCCGTGGTGCTCGCGTTCAAGCCATCCGTGACCGCCGGCGCGCTGCCGCCGGTCCACATCCCGCCGCCGCCGCGCACCGACTTCCCGGAGGCGCAGTTCTCCACACACAGCCGCGCCCCAGTCTCCGACTCGCAGCTGTACGCCGAGTTCGCGTCCGCCTCCTGGAACGCCTTCACGCTGCTCGTGAACATGGTGCACTTAGCCGCAGGAGCGGCGCCACCGCCCGGGGGAGATGGGGGAAGCACTGGCGGGGTCTCGGAGAAGACGTAGGCGGTGCAGCGGGCGCTGGAGGAGCATGCCGCGGCGCACTCCTCAACGGAAGTGGCCTTCCTGGACTGCATTGTGGTGATGTGCAGCACAGTGCTGGGGGTGGGCTCATGCCCCGCAAGCGGCGCGCACACGGGGGCTTCGCACGTGGCCGGCTGCACCACCCCTGCCACCGGGGCGAGGCGGGTCGCGCCCGTATCTGCCATCTCCACCGTCAGGGAGCTCGGGAAGAGCACGGAGACGGAGGCCTGCGCCGTCATGCCGGCATGTGTCACATTCACCACAATCCTGGGGGACCCCATCGTGTGGTTCTGACGCAGCACGAGGGTGCACCCCTCCAGTGATACGATCTGCAAGCAGTCCAGTCCCCCCGCTCCCCTCAGTGGAATGCCCCGCTCATGACTGCCCAACTCGTAGAAAGAGGCGCGCAATATACGCCTGATAATGAAATGCCCACCCGACCTACAAGCTTGGACGCACCTCCGCGGTCTCCGCTTCAACAGCGCAGTTCACATCGGTGACAGCTGTCACCGTGCCGTTGGTGTATGCCACGGTGGCGTTGAGCGGCATCTGAATGGCGGCTCCGTCGAGGGGCGCCGTGTTCAGGAAGGCGCTGCCGGAGAGCGGCTGCGCCAGCAGCAGCAGCGGCTCTGGATGTTGCACCAGCACCGCACCGGTGCGCGTCAGGTTCGCCACCATGCTGTTCATCTGCGCTGGGGCGTTCACAACGAAGGCGCGCGAGCCGGAGTTCACCAGTTCCACCACCTCGCACGACACGGCACTGGCATGCAGCCCGTCGAGGGCTTCCTGGCGCACTGTGAACGACACTTGCAGCAGCGGCACCTGCAGCACCTCACCCTCTGCCCTGTCTCAGGGCGCATCAACGGGTCCCCCTCCAACCCCCCTGGAGACCACCCAAACATGAGATGAGTTGCGGGGTAATACGCTGAGACGCTTGGTGAGATGCAGCACAGCGTCAAATGCTGCTTATTAAGGCGCGCTACATGATGGTACGCTGCTTGCTGAGACGCGTTACAGGCATGTGCTGCTTGCTGAGACACACTGTAGGGTGATACACTGCTTGCTAGTTGAGACGCGCTACCGGGGCAAAAAGTTATTTGTCGCGGCACATGGCAGTGCCATGCGCTCGAAGACCTGAAAAAAGAAGGGGGGGAGGGCTTCGGGGCCTAAGGCGCAGAGGGAGATTCAGGCAGGAAGGGGTGAAGGGGTCCAGCAGCCTCTTCGATTTACCGTAGAAGGGGCTTGCATGGCCGTGTCATCGGGCATAAAAGATAGGAGGGGGGCGCGCCTTCGGGCCAGTCGCCATGAGGTGTGTGTACTCCTCGCCAGCAAAGTGCGTCACATAGTTGTCCGCCCCATCAAACTCAACCTCGGAGTTCTCAGAGCATGCGACACATTTACCATGGCCGACGGTGAAGTAGAGGGCCCCGAGGGCGTCCGCGTATTTGGCGCACTCCTCCACCGAATCCTCCGCCAGCTCCCCCAGGCAGCCGCGGCCGAGGACACACTCGGACGGGTCGGTGCAGCTGGCGCCGGCCGCCTGCAGCACGTGTCCCGCAGCGGGGGAACCCGACAGCCCGACCACTGCGACTGCCACTTTGGCCATGCCGTCCGCGCCAGCGCTCTCGGTGACCACGGGGGAGTTAAACAGGTCCGTTGCCGAGTCCGGTCCCACCTGCCGGAATGTGAGCACCGAGGTGTTGTACAGGATGTAGAGTGAGTACGAGGTCAGCAGATAGTCCGTATACGCCGTGAGACTCGCTGACACGTCCTCGCCCGGGAAGAGCGACGCCGCGGGGAGGGTCATCTCCACCCCGGCCTCGCTCAGCGCGGCATGCTGCACCCGTTGCTGCAGGTTAGCCACCTTAGGCGCGCTCCACACGGTCGGCCAGGTCACCCCCATCAGCTCGGTCACAGCTTCATTCAGCGTCATCAGCACCGCAACCGACATCTCGTTTGTCTGGGACTCGGAAAACCATTCGCGCTGCGCCCCCCCCATGTACAGGCATTCCCCCAGCCCGGTGCTGAGGTCCGCCCCGTTGCACTTGGCAGGCATTATGTGGGTCCCGTTGTCTGCCCAGGTCTTCCGCATGTGGGGCCCCTGCCCATACGCCACCGTCGCCCCCATCTCCTCGCACGCTTTCGGAGGATACATGAAGCAGTCGCATCCTGCCGTGTCCGCGCCCTCCGCCGAGCTGCAGAAGGCCACGTGGCACCACGGCGCTTCGAGGCACTCCGACCAGCAGCGCGCCTCGCCCACCCCCTCCACCTTCATCTCTGACCCCCCCGAGCAGGTGCACTGGGTAGGGTCCACGCAGTCGGCTGTGGGCACGCTCCAGGAGAGCATCTGGGCACCTGCGGTAGGGCGGGAGAGATAGGGTTGAATCTCAGAACACTCGGAGTTCCACCAATGCATTCGCTTCAACTTTGTGTCACCCACGCCGCGCCGCGCCCGCGTCACCCGCCGGGGCTTGGTCACTGCACAGCACCTTGATTGCATCATCCGCGCAAGACCTGGGCTGCGTCACTTTTTACAAGGGCCCCCAAGGAGTCATGGCGAGTAGGTCCAGGCACCGCTGGGAGGCGGTGCAGATAGATTCAGACCCACCGGTACGGAGTTGCATCCAGAGCGACACGGTCACTCCGTAGGGAGCCACCACCCGGCCCCCAGCCTCGTCCTGCAGCTCGTAGAAGACCTGCACGGCCTTGCTGTCATGGTAAAGTGCATCCTGCCACAACGTCGTCGACGCGGAGGTTGCAAAGGGGGATGCGATCTCGTATCTGGGGCCCTGCTTGCCGCCCAACCCTCCGTGCTGCAGGCTCAGCGGATACCACCGCGTTCATCACCATCTCATTGAAGGGTTGAAGCGGGTACCCGGCTGCAGCGGACATGATTGGTTGTATCGAGGCATTGGATGCAAGGGTTCGAGCCTGTCAATGTCAAGGCATAGAACTCCACATCAAGGCATCATGACATTCAATGGGGCCCCAGAGCCCACCTGCGAAGCCTGGATGGGACGGCCTTCGGAACAGGCGCTGCCGCCCACTGCCACCTCCAAGGTGCCGCCAGCACCTGAGAGAGCACCGGCACCCCACAGTCACACACAGCACCAGTCGGACGGCCTGCTGTGAAACAAAAACCGGCTCCGGAGCATCCCCAAGCTCTCCCCTATCACACTATGCCACATCTGCCCTCCCTGCCACATCTAGGCAGATTGGCGAGGACCGCCAGCCCCGTCAGGGAACTCGTTAGGCCACATTTTCGTAGAGCATAGGGTTGGGGACATGCTCGCATCAGGATGGGAATATGACCCAAATGTAATAGAGGCAAAATCAAGACTATTCCACCGTCGCCTGATCGTGCCGGTCATCAATATCTGGCCACCCAAACCCCACCGCCCCATGCC
>LGRX02023752.1:0-13039 GCA_001247695.2 Cymbomonas tetramitiformis | reverse complement strand
GTTGCGACTCTGTTAGTGGCACGCCGCCGAACACTGCTGCCATAACAGTGTTGCAACTCTGTTATTCAGGACTTCGTTAGTAACACTAAGTACACTAATTCAGCTTCGGCCCCGAGTTCACCCCAATTTGAACGAAATCAAAAGTAACACCCTTCAATCTTGCTGCTGATTAGTCTGGCTCGGACAGTGACTTGGCCGAAGATGCCCACCGAGACGTCTCCGTTTCGCGCCCAATTTAACTTTGGGGCCAAAGCAGACACCGGGTTTGCCAGTGCCGATGACAGCAGCTGCCCTTGCCGTTCTAGAATAGAGTTTGCTTACGCTAAGAAGAACTGACCGGCCCTTAACAACGCAGCCAAAAGCTCTCATGCTAAAGGCAAAATTCGAAATCATACCAAGTCTCGTCTCGTTCCAACATTACCAGTGTGTATAGTGATTTTAAGCTATAAGCTTATAACGCTGGCACGGTAAGTCTATCAATGATATACATACAATAAAAAAATGGGAAATATAGTTGGTCAATCTGTGGGTGCAAAAACATTCAAGCTGCGAAAAACACTAATAGAAAACTTTGGCGATTTAAAAAAAGTCGTGGGCATAGGGCATAGGGCAAAAAAAACCTCCACTGACTCTCCGCGGACCCTCCAAAGCATCCGTGTCTCACCTTGTCAGTTTGAAATCTATGAAAGCCCCCCTTCCTTCAAGCCATCGACCCCCAATTTCTGCGGCTCCACGCCGGAGTGCGGAGTGCTAGGGCAGCAAGGAATGCAAGGTACGAGCGTACCAAGGATGAACACGGCGGAGGAATGCGTCACGAGGCGCCTCACAATTAGGCGAGCGCCGCTGCACGCCCCACCAAGACACCGGCCACGCCATACGCCATATGGTTGAAGAAGGAGAAATACGTGACTCACCCATGCGCCAATGATGTTGGATCAAGCAGGAACCATAAAGCCAGTAATGCTCAAATAATCTAGGCCCCAGGGAGCAACAATGTGAGAGAGACAAGACTTTTTTATAAAAAGAAAAGCTGAAAATATATATACTTGCTTGAGGGAAATAGTAAAAGTGATTTAAAAAAGTGCTACAACATCATTCATCTTTCTTATCAGGAAAAGATCAAAGAGCCAGCAAAGTGCCATCAATGTAATGGATATCAAGAGCAAATATACGTGACACGTCGAAGAGAAGTCCATGGAAGTGGAAAGGGCTCCTAGGCAGATGGCCTCACACCAGAAATGGCAAACTCACCGGATGTCCATATTCTCCCAGTATACGTCGGAGGGCTCAGGTGCACGATACACTGAGATCCGCTTGTCCTGTTATAACATCCAACCCATTCCGCGTTACAGCACCTAATCACCTCTCCCTCCCGTCAGCCTATTCTGTGTTACAGCACCTAGCCGCCCCTCCCGCCCGTCAGCCAACGGAATTTTAGTTGTGTCAGATACTAGAATCCATGACTTCGTCCACCGTTGAAACAGGATGTCACATGCCGTATCATAAACAATGGTTCAAATGGCCACGAACAAACACGGTCGTTCAGCTCTGTTTCCTTTGCTTCCCATCTCACCCAACCCCGCCGACTTCGATGCATGCGTGGAGAGATCTCTCAACCTAACATTAAGACCTGCTTAAAGCGACCATGCCACGAGGGACAAACCACATTCAACTTAAAGTCAAGCATTGCAGTGGCTGCCTTCGGCAAATGAGGATTTGAGCAAAAATGAAACTGATGTCATCAGCAGCACACTTAGACATCGATGGCTTCAGCACATGTCGTGAGAGGACTCTGAAATCGGAAATCGGAAGATTCGGGTCAAGATTAAAAAGGGTACATATATTTTTGCAGTGCACCTCACCGAGTACCTAGGTACCCGTGAAGTTCCTGGTTGCTGTACAGAACTGAATCGCCGGGTCAGTTTGTGGCGAATTGTGTTACTGAGCAAAATCACAGTCTGGCATGTGCCACTCTGTCGGCTAAAGCAGGAGTCGCGGATGCTGGTTTCGGATTCCGTTGCACTCCACTTGAAACAAATTCGCATCCAATGTTTAAAATCGCTCAGATCACACTCCGCCGGTGGTCATAGTGCTCAGCTGTCAACGAATTCCAGGGCATGCTCACTGCAAGATCCAGCATTCAGAGGTAACAAGGGTGACTAGAGGATGGCAGCCAGAAAGTTCACAGCACTTAAAAGTCAACACCTCGACCCCGTGAAATTAAGGGTTGCCCAGGATAGCAATAGAGAAGTACCAGAAATAGTGGGGCATCGCCATGCTTGCAAGTTAGGCGATTCTGCAACCCCACACAAAATGCCCCGCATTCCTGCTATAACACGTTGGCATTGCCTCACAAAGTCTCACGCGCACTTCGAGCGCACCCGTCAACACCGCCCCTCACGTCTCACGAGCACTTCGAGCGCGCCCGTCAACACCGCCCCCCAGGTCTCATGAGCACTCAAATTGTGTTTTTTTCGATTTGGTGCCTCGATACGTGGTCAATTTCATAGGACGAAAGCATGAACGTCTGAGGGCACAGATGGCCAGATACCTTCAAGTCGCGCTGCACATGGTCACGAAACACATTATTGGCGTGTGCCTCGTAATTGAATGTTACGAGCGCCTCCCCTGTGTCACAACCCCTCAGCGCATGCATCTCAATTGTGATTGTTCAGAGGAGTCAGTACCTCCCCCTGCCACAGCAGTTTCCCGGAACCTCCCTGACGTCACAGTTCTGAGCAGGTCATCAGTAGCAACCCCATCGCCGGGCCTTGTGTGAAGAGCATGGCTATGGCAAGCTGCCATGCAAGGTGTATGTCAAAGAGGATACCGGTGTTTTCCAGGTGCCGACCCTGCAGTAACTCTATCTTCGCTCTTACTTCACTGCACCGGCACATCCACCCACACCGTAGATCTAGAATCTGAGCGCAGTGTATTGGGCAGTGAAACAGTATACAAGGAGTACAGACATCGAGGCAAACTCCGTAACTCCCCATTTGAGGGGAAGCTGTCATCATAACAAGGGTAACAGAATCAAGCGGACTGGCTGTGAACAAAGCGGTTATCCTTTCGGCGTAGGCGGCACATGCTGATGCATAAGTTGCTTCACCTTATTTCGGTTTTGCAGGCATCAATTGCGCCCGTGAGACCCTGCATGATGAGCGCAGGGAGGGGAGGGGGAGACTTTACTCGGGAAGTTTGTGAGGGCAGATGATTTGCCTCATTTAACCTCTCATTTCTTGAGAAGCTCTCATTTCTTTCGGTCTTGGATGCAGAATGCTCGCCGAGACATAAGGCACAATTCTCTGATGATGCTCCAAGCGGAGCCAACCCGAACCTTAGATATGTACAAGTAAACACTGATATCTTCTCTCAGCTGGCGCAGCAGCGAGTAAAACCGCCAGCGGTGAACCTCTAAACTCGCCACAGCATGATAAGAAGTCCAATGAAGACTGCGAAAAGATGGAACGGGTTTGGGGGGACGAAGGCCTCCGCACCCTCAAGCTCCCACTCACTGCACGAAAGTAGATCTTGAACCACAACCATTCCCACCACCTGCGATTTAAACATTCCCTCATCTACAAATAATTGTGAAATGGAAAGCCGAAATCTTCGTCCAGCCTACTCGTGCTTTTGCTACGAAGTAGTGCCCATCAACGCCGTCATCCACGCACCACCTCGCAGAATCTGCAGGCGTGACTGAGGCCAAAGCTGAGCCTTGCGGTGTTCAGTCAAGCTTGCACACGGTGCGCTGAGCAAAGAACAAAAGGATTCTGAGTAAAGCGCGTGTGCCGGTGTGTTTCAATAGTACATAGGGTTAGACTTAGGACAAAGGTCAGGCTGCGCATCATGAACTGTTGTATACTTCATGGGCATGAGCCTCACAAGTGCGCATTCCTAACTTCCGGTTGGGGGTCTCCTTTCCCGCGCACGATCCTGCCATCCCATTATCACACGTGGCCCGCTCTGTCGCAGGAATGAGTGCGCGGAGGCGGCTTATGGCTCGCCATCTAACCAAGTCAAAGGCGCGAAATGTGTTGGTAAGAGCTCTACCCTTCATACTTTGTTCCATGAGCATCGATGAGTCGAAGTTCTTCTTCTTTGACCCTGCACACCTCTCCGCAGTCATCCGACCAGAAAGACAACCGTCTCAGCCTTGCTCGAGTGACATCTACGAGCTCGCGTGGCACCTTACTTATTTCTAGGAGAAGACATTCGCAACAGCTGCGATCAGGCACTGCTCCGACGTGGCGCGGACCATCCTATTCCGAAGCCCCCTGTACTGCCGCGGGAGGCCTCAGGTGGCACAAGCTCTACTCCGAGATGAACTGCAAGCAGTCCCTTTATCAGCAGGGCAATGCGTGAGTCGGTGCCCGAGTGCACACCGGCTCCTGTAGGCAGTTCATCCATCCCCCAACAGCTGTGGCCCTAATTTTAAGGTCCGACAAAGAGCCCCTACAGGCATTGCATACATTGCAATTCCTAGGCCGGCCTACTTCCAAACACATCAGTAAGACACCTCTTGGGTATGTTATAAAGGAAGACACCTCTAGTGCGTTTTGTAACGTCACCTCTGGGACGTTTTGTAACGTCACCTCCGGGGCGTTTTGTAACGTCACCTCTGGGGCGTTTTGTAACGTCACCTCTGGGGCGTTTTGTAACGTCACCTCCGGGGCGTTTTGTAACGTCACCTCTAGGGCGTTTTGTAAAGTAAGACTGTGGTGTGTCATCGAGTGGGATGCCTGTGGGGCTTTGTTCAAGTAAGACATCAGAGACAGGTCAAATGAAAAGGAAAGAATGCAAGGGTGTACACAAGCAGGGCTGAAAGAGGATGCTAACGCACGTCAGTTCGATGAGCTTCTTCTCGAGCAGCAAGAAGTCCCCGAGGTTTTTCGTGTAAACAGCAGTGGCCACCTCGCCATAATGAGCAAAAAAGTCTTCCAGCTCCGCGCGGCTGTTTGAATTCTTTCCGAGCCCCTATAGACATCGCAAAATACACGGCAGCCAGTGACTACATATGAATGTAGAAAAGGGCTCCTGAACGCACGAGTGATGGAACACAAGTGGGTTCATGAAGGTAGCGAGGCTGAAAATCATGTCGAAGATTAAGCTTCAAAGACATGACAAGTTTCCAATCGCGCACCGTAACGTACACCGTGAAGTCGCCCACAGTCACCGTGGAGGCGTTTATCTGGGAGGCCGAGAGCACCTGCGAGCGGCCTTCTCGCCACTTCGTCAAGGCGTGTCAACTCGCCAAGGTTTGACGACCGAAATTCGTCCAACAAACCTAATGCAAACCTAATGCCTGATTTCAGCGAATTCAATGGCTCACTAGTGCCTTACATACTGCCCGAGCGAAAGGTAGAATGCCCATGCCTCAGCGCGGCGAATGATCGTCGTCGTCATGTATCTGCAGTGACCATGCAGTCAGCCAGTGACAGTGGAGGTACGGCGCTCGTACGGGGTTGCATAGGCACCTGAGTGTGGCGCAGGAAGAGGTGCCATGCCAGAAAAATGAAGGTTCCCACAAAGATGAGCCTGCAGGCGTTACCTCAGCGGAACACTCCCCACTGAACACAGGCTCTATGGGCTTAGTAGAGGCTGCGTGGTGATATACGACGAGACCGGAGGGGGCAATTAAACTCCAGCCACGAAGCCAGGACATGATCTTATTTGCAGAGTCAAGCAGGCCATAAGTAAAATTGAGCCAACGCGTGACAGTCGAAGACTAGGCATAAAGAGGGATTTTCCGGCGCGGCAGAAAATGTGCTTGAGCTTTGGAGGTGACTGCGCATTGTATTAGTGATATAGGCGAAGCGAGGTGCAACGATACGAAGCACTGCACCTGATACAGGATGAGAAAAGAAAACAGCGTAATATGCTATTCAAGACAGGGGCACAGGCCTCGACTAGAGCTTACCAATAGTATGCGACGGGGATAGTGTCTTCGTCACGGTCGTCATACACCCTGTCGCAGCATTCTCGCCCAGCATGCACATCGCCAACTTCGCCCTTCTTGCAAGGAGGATAAGTTGCACAAAAGGAAGAGTCGCTTAGCAGCCTGTGCAAACACAGTTATAATTCAACTTCAAAGGATCCCATCAAAACAAGCTAAAACATGCGAGTGTTGAACCATTGTGACGCCATATTCCCACCCCGCCCTCGCGTTCCTATATGTACAGGAAACTCCGAACCCAAGACATGTGCACGCGATGATTGGCGCCTTCAAGAACCCTAAACTTGCTTATGACGTGGAGCAACTACAGGGTGAGCTTGCGAGATATATCTGAGCGCACTTCGGCTCTCACGAGGCTCAAGTGGTTGTACAGACAAATCGCGCATCCTTCACGAAAGCCTTTAGGCCATCAGAAGTGTTTAAGTGAGCAGGGACTTACCTCTCATATACCTCGGTTATCCCAATAGTGTCGGAAAGCCGAGTTCGCTCAAGGTCTACCGTGCATATGGACGGGCATGTCACTGCGTTGTTCGTCCGGTTTGAGGCGCACAAAGCACCGAGCGAAGATAGCGTAATGAAACTGTAGCTCGCAAAGCTACTCACACACTCAACTCCTTTCTCGGAAGGGGACGTGCTCGGTGATAAGTAATAGCGCTCCGTAAAGTCGGCTTGCTGGATGTTATTTACTAGAGGATAAATGTTGATTAAGGACAGGACGACCATCAACAGAATTGTGAGAAGTCCTGTAGCAAAATATAAAGCCAGCCCTACTGATGATACACCAATTGCGCGCGGGCTACTATTGAGAGGATACGGGAATCCTTCACCCACAGGGAGTCCGTGTTTATCCCGGTTATAATCATACAGCAACTTGGAATTCGCTCTGCATTTTGACAGTTCAGGATTTGCGGAACTTGTATCAACATATTCAGAAGGACGTCTCATGTTGAACACTTCCTAGAATACGTTCAACAGTGTATATAAGAAGTATATGTATAGAAACGTCGGCACTTCTCACTTTTTGCTCCTGATGCTCACGTTGGTCTACGCGCCTCAAACCTCAGTTGAGGGTTTATTTGTAACGACCCGTTGCGCGCAACTTGAACTTCTTCTTCTAGGAATTCCTACTAGGCTTGCGTTGGTCGATCTCAATTTTGAGATCTCCGGTTCTCCGCTACAAGATGAACAGATGATGATGTCGATGGGCAGTTCCAGTTCCAAGAATCAGAATGCCGATTGGACGCGCCACCCACGCCTGGCGTGGGGGTTTGACGCCGCGCCAGCGCTTTGGCGCGGGGTAAAAAATTCAGCGCCGCGCCAGCGTTTCGGCGCGCTGGCACCACCTCTCAGAACCCGCGCCGCGCTGGCACCACCTCTCAGAACCCGCGCCGCGCTGGCGCGAAACCCAAAAACCGAATCGGCATCGGCACCCGAGATCCTTGGGCAGTTCGAGTTCCGCACATTCGACATTGACATTCGATTGATACATGAACTTGAAGATGAAGATGATGTTTCATGTTAGATTTTTGATGTTATGGGTCATACGATAGAGCTCTAGTGAAAGTTTATACAGTTAACAGTACAATGATACATACTGTAGTTCATAAAGTCAAACCAAAGAGACCGACCGAAACTTTTGTTCATCACGCACGATCACGGATCGGGATCAGAGAATTCCTACTCTTGTCCCCAGAGCTTATGGACGAAAATAGACTTTTAGGGTTTGTAACTCTGTGGGGTCCATAAGTTTCTCCGAGCCTCTTCCATCAACTGTAACGTCGACCCTCGCGTGTCGCAGGCCGCGCAGCGGCCGCGCTCGGAGAAACTCTGGGAACAAGAGTAAGAGAATTCCAGACGAGAGACACAGTCTGTCGGACGCAAGCCGCTTGGCAAGGGGGTACAGTAGGGGCATAGAATATATACAGTATTCTATCACTATGCCCTTTGGTCGGACATGGACAGTCTCGAGTCTCAGTCTCGAGTCTCAGTCTGGACAATCTCCTATTTCGATTTACTGTATAAATAATAACTGCCCTGCTGACCTGCAAGTTATCTTTGAGCCAACAGGGTGGCTGAATTCAGTATTGAGCTGTCTGTATTGAATTGTGATTGGAGCAGGAGAAAACTCCTTACAGGCTTTTGACACGAATGATGATGCCCTCTCGCTATGTAAATAATAATTAAATGCCACATCGACATGCACAGCGCAGTGTGCTGTCAACAGGTCATACACCTGACGAGTTGAAGATGGTCGAAGATGCAAGATCGCCGGAATCTTTGCGCCTTATTTCCACAATTACGCTAGCTTTTCAAAAAGTCCTCTGCAACCGTTGCGGCTTGAGAGCATACTTGTGATCTTATATATTTTCCAAGCACACAATGAAGACTGCTTTCCAAATTTTTTTGGCAATCCTGGCGATTGTCGCATTTATGAGCGTCGTTTCCGATGCTTTCAGCATTAAGAACCCGCCACAGGGGTTCAGGGACTTCTGCAAAGGCCAGTCGGTCTCAGAGTGCTTGGACGCTCTTGAGAATAACTGCTTGTTAGGTGCGACATAAGCCTTTGACTCCTGCTTTCGTTGTAATTAAGCCATCCTGAACTGGACATTTCACCCCATCGCAGGCTACGCGAAGGCTTGCGCGACTATGGAAAAATTTGGCATCCCAAAGTAAATCACAGCAGCCATCTGCTGTAAATGATAACCTCATCGGTTCTAGAGCAGAACCACGTCGCAGCAAATATCCTGTTCGCAAGTGAATTTTCACTACCCGGAAAACTACTTGCGAGCCGTACTGATATCCCGAGCACACGTAGCTGGACACTTCCCAAAAAATGCTGAAGTGGTTGTTAAGTGGGAACGGTTCCGTCCACAGTAGTTTGTAAACCTTAGCGCACTACGTTGATGACTAGCAAATGAACCGTTTTCAAAGTATTCTATGAATTTTATTTCTTTCAAAGACAACGAGGAATCTTCTTGCCTCGGCCTATCCCGCGCGCTTCCACCTGGGTCGTTTTGTTCGGACTTGTGGGCTTTAGGTGCGCTTGCAGTCGTGTATCCCGTCATCATACTTGTGCTTGTTAAAACTAAGCATCGTGGCCCACTATCCCTTTTAATCTTCAAAACGGGCCCGAAGCAGACCCACTGCTTGTGTTCTTTAGTATTCCTTTTCGGGCAGCCTTCAAGTGCACAACCAACTTCTGACTAAAATACCGGTCAACATAGAGTGCTATTTTTCTCACGGGCATGGTATTGTTCTGTAGTACAGGATGCGTTCGTATTATTTCCAGTAGCTCATCGTGTCTCAATATTCTCAAGTTAGGTTATTGGATCTTCGCGACTGGCGGCTGCGTTGCACGCTGTTATTTGAGACAGCAAGCCTGAATTCTTCGTGATAACGCGTGTAACTCGCACCTTTTAAAAATTAACGCTTACGCTCCTATTTTGCTTGGCTAAGAGAAAGGTGGAGGAGATCTTGCGAGCCCCTGCTAAAGGGTTCGGTGATGACGTGTCCCGGAATAAATACCTACACCAAGATGCTTCCAGCATGCCTCCCCGGATTTTATTGAACTTATTTTTTTGCAACCTTCAGTTGTTCTATTTGAGACCGGTTTTGAGTTACATTGTCGGCCACCTTCATTCGCTTCGTTCCTGCCCACTTGCAACGGGCAAACGGAAGCGTTCACTTTGTGTGAAGTTTGCCGTCGATATGCTGTGCGTGTCGTTAAGGAAAGTGTCGGCCTCTAGCTTCTGCAGTAAGAGAACCCTCTTCACACGGCACCTTTACATTCGGCGTGATTGTTCGTGAGTATATTCCTGGCGTGCAGTATCCCGTACTGCGAAGAAGTGCCCGCTTCTCAGCACCTACCCTTATTAGGAAAATTGTTGCAAGTGTTTAAAAGGGCAGCCATCGTCGGAAGTTGCTGCTGTGCACACAAGTTTGTTTGAAAGCACGATGGAAGCCATCTGGTGTGAACGCACAAACCATTGTTGCTCGAGAATTGTTTGGAGTTCCAGCGCCAGAAGGCACCAAGCTTCGGTTTCGGCAACTTCATGACCAGTGAGCAGGGGTGAGGCGCGAGTTAGAGAGGACTCGCCGATTATCGCCTGTTAGGGAACCTTGAGCCAGTGCACCTTGGGAAGGGGTCGGAGTTGAATGTCGTTGAGCCAGTTGCTTTTCATATTGCTTGTCAAGGCTCTGGGACCAACTGATTTTCACTAAACATGACGTGGAGGAACACACGTCACAACTGCAGAGTGGACTTTTTTTCCTTTAAGTCTGCCCATGCCTTCGTCAAAAGGAAAGGGACATCTTTTGTGACCCTCCACGACTTGTAGCTTCGGGATCTTCTCAAACAATATGTAGACGAGGGGCCCTGGCTAGTGACTAGCACTGACCAGGTATCTACGATTTCAGTTTGCTGGATGCTGTCTAGCTAGGTGTACGGGGAGAAGGTATTCTCGAATGCCAATACAAATAAAATACATTTCCAGGCTGGTTATTGGGCGTGCGAAGAGTTGGTCACTGGTGGTATCGAGTTTGATACGTGGTTTCCAAATATATGTTTTTAACCTACCTTTTCTACCCAAAAACTGGCCAAGATCGTAGCTTTCTTGTGAAGTACAAACGCTCATATGGAATTTTGATGTGCTCAGACGCAACGGTGCCGCGGGATCGAAATTTCAGGGTTTCGGCGTCAGGGTGTTATAATTTTCCTGGCCGCAAAAATCACTTTTTGCGCTCGGGGTCTTTCCAGACCTACTAGTATGCGTCTAAGGAAGCATACCGGTGGGTCTGTGCTGTTCAGTTGTTGTTTATCAACAACAATTGACGCAAATCTTACAATTGCGTGTGATCTCCCGCACCCAACCCTCCGAACGCTCAATCGAGCATCCGCTATACCCCGCTCGCTCGTGGGGTATATCGGATGATGGCAAATCGATGCGCAAGAGTCTCGGCATTCCAAAACTGTACCTACTGTGTTAATGCTGTTAGCGTGGCGAAAGTTATCGCTACGAATCTGTCGACGAATCCGCTTTTGCTAGAAAACGCATACTCCGCAACCGGGCGCAAGTAGCCCGCTTGCGGGGATTCTAAAAATGTGGAGAATGCGTTAGCGGATCCTCAAATTGTTGGTACCTACTTGGTACTAACAGTCTCTGGACCACTATTCAATGCATGCGCTTGCTTAATATCATGGTTTTTTTGTAATATACCCCGGTCAAACAGGCTGTGCGATCGCCCCCGTAAGTTTTGCGAAAAAGGAATGAACGCTTACACAGCGAAGAAAACCAGAACGGGAAAATCGAACGAATGAGATTTTCGATTTTCCATCGTGGACCATTTCTGAACCGTTCCCCGATTTATCGTCTCCGTTGCCAAAGAGGGATTTTCCGTCATAATTGCATATGAGCGTTTGTACTATTTCCATTGAAATATGCTCGCCAAAAAAGGCCATCCGTAATCCCCAGCAGTCGAATGGAAGTGGCATCGACCAACTAATTTCCTATGATTTTTATGATGCCGCTGAGCATATAGCAAAATGATCAGAGCACTTGCACATTTTCGTATTAATCCAGACGGCGTATCTTCGTTTAGATATCTTTATAGTGTGCCTTTCGTGAAATTCCAATTAATTTTGAAGTTACTCGTGTGACTCGTTGATGAGTCAAGTTATTTATTTTCTAGACATATATTGTGGGAAAACGCATACCGGAATATCCTAGTTCACTAGATATCAGAGGGTCCCGAACTGTGTGGATAAACTCTCCTAAGATAAATAAACCCTAAGCTAGATATACCCGGAACGGTCTCGCAACGGTCTCGGAAACTAGCCTACCTGTGACACAGCGTGTGTCACGGCACGAACCTATAGATCAGTCAGCAGTCCAGTGTTGGTCCTAGGGGTCTGTCATAGGAGGGGCCTGCACCGGGACTCCCAGTCAGGGCTGCCTATACAGATTCCAGCACACCACCCCAGCACTGTGGGTGGTGACTGGCTAGGAGAGTCAGAAATTTAAATCTCTAGGGCAGAAGCCAGGGTGACAAGTCCTAACTGCTAATCCAACTGTGCTATTCTGAGTACATCCGGCAGATGGGGGTCTACTTACGATTGCCCCCTGAACTTTTTTTGTGCCCCCTGAAAAGTTGCCCCCTGATCTTTTTTTTCAGGCCCTGAAAACCATTTTCAGGCCCTGAAAATGGTTTTCAGGGCCTGAAAATCACTTTCAGGGTCTAAACTTGTTTTATACTAGGCTAGTTATACACCTTAGAAAAAACTTCATGGATAATATAATTTTTACACAAATTTTCAGGGCCTGAAAATTTGGAATTCACACTCTTAAGATGCCCCCTGAACTTTATTTTCAGGGCCTGAAAATATTATTCACTTTTCGTGTTATATAAAGTTTAGAATTATATTCTCGTGTCCTCATCTTGCCCCCTGAAAATGGTTTTCAGGGCCTGAAAATTTTACAGTGTTCCAAGCCCTGGAAATTCACATAAGGCATTTTCAGGGCCTGAAAACTCATTTTCAGGCCCTGAAAACCATTTTCAGGCCCTAAAAACGACTTTTCAGGCCCTGAAAACCATTTTCAGGCCCTGAAAACGACTTTTCAGGCCCTGAAAACCATTTTCAGGCCCTGAAAACGACTTTTCAGGCCCTGAAAACCATTTTCAGGCTCTGAAAACCATTTTCAGGGCCTGAAAACCATTTACAGGCCCTGAAAACCATTTTCAGAGCCTGAAAATGGTTATCAGGCCCTGATAACCATTTTCAGGCCCTGATAACCATTTTCAGGCCCTGAAAACCATTTTCAGGCCCTGAAAACCACTTTCAGGCCCTGAAAACCATTTTCAGGCCCTGAAAACCACTTTCAGGCCCTGAAAATGACTTTTCAGGCCCTGAAAACCATTTTCAGGCCCTCAAAACCATTTTCAGGCCCTGAAAATGACTTTTCAGGCCCTGAAACCATTTTCAGGCCCTGAAAATGACTTTCCAGGCCCTGAAAATGACTTTTCAGGACCGGAAAAACAATCTCAAGCCCTGAAAACCATTTTCAGGCCCTGAAAATGACTTTCCAG
>LGRX02023750.1:0-10200 GCA_001247695.2 Cymbomonas tetramitiformis | reverse complement strand
GACCAAAATGTCGTCCTTCAAACGAGCGATGCTCACTAACCCCCCCCCCGAATCCGCGGCGGAGGTCTTCCGTCAATCCAAGCCGGAGGTCTTGAAGGGGAAGATGGCAGCGGTGCACGATTGGTTGTCTACGGTGTCGCCATCCCGCGAGCTGGATCATGAGATGACGGCATGGCTCGGGGAATCCGTCTACATTCATGAGCATTCCCCTGCAACAAGGTGCTTGCTTGTCTCCATAACCCACATGCATCTATCATGCACATTTATGCAGTTTGGAATGCATACAACCGAAGATGTGTGGAGCATCTTCTGCGCAACTTCCGGACGTCTTCCACGTGTCTTCTATGAATTCACCATCACAATGTTTTCGCAGGGCTGAAGATCATGAGGACGCGGTTCGTATTTGCGTGCCGCGTCAAAGCAACCGGCCACCTTTCGGCTTAGCTGAGCCCACTAATGTGCTTTTCTCGGTTCAAGAGTTTTTTGGCTATGTGCAAGCAATTTCAGACTTGCATGAACCGGGCTTTAAGGAGCATACGTGGGAGGACATTTTCTCCGATCCATTGGACTTGGCCGATGATCCGGGCACGGTGCACTTTCGACAACATAAGTGGCTGCTTGAGCCTCCCATTGGCGTCAACCTCCAAGGAATGGTGTTGAAGATACGGGATGCAATCGCATCGGGCGAACCATATCATCGTCCTCCGGAGCTTGTGAGTGATGGGGATAGGCGGATGAATCCGCAAAGGCTTTCACCTTCACCTCCGGCCCCGATGGATGAAGTTGTGGACATGACCTATACCGAAGTCCATGAGCCCGAGGACCCTCCCCCGGAGATGCCAACACGAAGGTGCGAACCGGTTGCCACGGCATGCCCGTATCTCCATGAAAGATGTATGCCTGCACGCTCCATCGGAAGTCGTTCCGAACACGTTCCGAGCGTCTTCTGCGCATCTTCCGGGCTCATGGACTTCGGTAAATCTAACGTAGAGCAAAATGACAATAGCAGAATCTGAAATCAAGCATTCCAAAACTGAAATCTGAAATCCACCGTAGAGCAAAATCAGCCAAAACTGAAAATCGGAAATCTAATGTGGAGCAAAATGAAACATATAAAAATCTGAAATTGGTTTGTAAAATCTGAAATCAAGCATTCAAAAAACTGAAACCTGAAATCTAACGTAGAGCAAAATCAGCCAAAATTGAAATTTGGAAAATCTAACATAGAGCAAAATGACAAATGCAAAAGTCTGAAATGGAGCATTCCAAAAACTGAAAACTGACATCCAACATAGAGCCAAATTAGCCAAAACTGAAAATCGGAAATCTAACGTAGAGCAAAATGACAAATGTAAAAAATCTGAAATCAAGCATTCCAAAAACTGAAATCAGAAAACTAACGTAGATCAAAATTAGCTGAGATTGAAATTTTGGAAATCTAACGTAGAGCAAAATGACATATGTAAAATTGCATATGCGCCGCTGGATGGATGTGCCGCTGCATATGCACGGTAGCGACCCCAAGGTCTGGCTGGGGAGACCATTCACGGAGAATGAAGCGGCACTCGTCGAAGGGCCTCCTCGCGTGCGTCAATCTTTCGGCTCGGTCGTGGTTCGAGGAGTTTGCTATCGCACGGCAGCTCAGGACAAGACGAAGAAAACTTGTCAACGTTACTTCCGAGCCTTTTTCTCTGGAGAAACATCAAAGGCCCGAGGAAATCGAGACTGACCGGTGCGTCCGTGCATTACGTTTTGGTGAATGTGCGCAGAATATGTACCGAATGTCTTCTGCGTGTCTTCTCGACGTCTTCGGGGATTCTTACTATAGAGTATTGTGGCTCCAACTCGCAGGTACGCCATGGTAGATAGCATCTACAAGGTCGACTTGGCCGCGAAAGAGTACATTCTTGTGAAGGGAAAGTGGTTCCCTGAATTCAACCAAGCGACGACAAAACGGTTTGCCAAGCTAAACTCGAAGTACGGGCCGGACAATACCGCAAAGGTGGTGTACACATACGACCCGGATGACCCCGAGACACCTTGGGACACTACTGATCCATTCATCCTGGCGGCTCAAATTGAGCACCAAGTTGTAATCAAGAAACACCCTGTGATGAAGACGGCGGTGGTATTTGATTTAAAGGCTGACTTTTTCGAGTGCATCGACGATGATGGTTCACGACCGAAAGGTGCAAGACGCGAGAGGCGATCATGATAATACGCCGGGCATCGTACTTAGTGGTCTCGGTATGTTGAATAGATGCAATCGTACATGTATGTGTAGATAGACCTATCAATTAACTTAGCCGTATATCATGTATCATAGCAACAGAGCATGATGACAACCCTGAAGTTGTTAGGAAGATACCTGGAATGTCTTCCGTATGTCTTCCGTGCGCCTTCTGAATGTTTTCTGCGATTACGCGACTAGTGTACGTGTGGTATGAAGTAGCTATGTGGCCAAATTGCATAATCATTGAATCATCACATATGTGTCGATAACACATGTCAGAATGTATTCTGGCCCAGAAGACATTCGGAACATCTTCCGGGTATCTTCCGGGAAGACTGCCCTTTGCATGTCTTCCGGGAAGATGTCTTCCGAAATCCGGAAGACATTCAGCACATCTTCGGCGCGTCTTCCCCGAAGAGTGTCTTCTGGTTTCCAGAAGACGTTCCACTCAGAAGACGTCTTCTGGAAACCAGAAGACATCATTTCTACGAAGACGTCTATAAGACGTTCAGAAGACGTCTTCTAGACGTCTTCTGATTTTCCCAGAATGTAGGGGATATTGATTGATATTCCCGCTTAGAATATTGATATTGATTGATATTCAACCTTGGAATATTGATATTGATTGATATACGGCTGGAATATATTGATATTGATCAATACCCTTAGCCGATATATTGATATTGATCAATATGATTTTTGCGATATCGAAAAAATATCAATACGCCAAAAACACTTCGATACCACGCCCTGGACATCAGCAACAAGCCGCTCAATCTTGTGTATGGTAGGTGACATATGCAGCAGACTGCTTGGTCCCTTGTGTTGAGAGTAGTATTGTCAGCAGGCTGTTTATTCCTATGTATGGTAAGTGCCCTATGCCACCCGCCTCTCAGGTCTGTGAATTGTGAGTAGCTTAAACCGCAGACCTCTTGACCTTGTGTGTTGTGAGTGGTATAGGCGGCAAGCCGCTCGGCTTTGTGTGTGGCAAGGGGTATAAGCAGCAGGTTGCTTTGTCCTGTGAGTTTTGGGTTACACAGGCAGTGTTCTGTATTGTTCTGTGTATGGTGGGTGACATAAGCGGCAGGCCCCTCTGTCTTATGTTTGGTAAGTGTCACTGACAGCCTGTGTTTCAGACCTGTGTATGGTGGGTGACATATGCAATAGACTGCTTGGTTCTTAGTGTATTTAGCGACTTTGACCGCATTCTTTTTAGTCCTTTTCTTTGTGAATGGCATAGGGAGCCGGCCCCTCGGCCCTATGTCTTGTGAGTAGCTTAAGCAGCAAACCCTTTCCCCATGTATATTGTGTGTGGTATGAGTGGCAGGCCGATCGCTTTTGTGTATGGCAAGTGGTGTAAGCAACCGGTCATTCTGTTCAATATATCGTGGTTTGAATAAACAGCAGTCCACTATTATCCGTGTATGGTGAACGGTATGCGCAGCAGGCCACTCAGTCCTGTGTGTGGTATGTGGCATAGTCAGCTGGTTTCTCAGTTTTGTGTGAAGTGAGTGGCAAAGGCAGCCGGCCTTTCGGTCTGGTGTGTGGTGTCTGAGTGGCATAGGCCTCAAACCACTCTATTCTATGTACAGCATGGTGAGTGGCACAGGAAGAAAGCCTCATTATCCTGTGTCTCGTGTGTGACATGAGCAACCCTCCACTTAGTGCATTATGTTGTGGGTGACATATTCCGCCTATCGCTCGTTCTTGTATGTGGTAAGTGACATAAGCAGCACGCCCCGCTGTCTTGTGAGTGATAAGTGACCTCGGCAGCATGTCTTTCAGACCTATGTATGGTGAGTAAC
Source organism: Cymbomonas tetramitiformis (assembly GCA_001247695.2). Classification (NCBI taxonomy): domain Eukaryota; kingdom Viridiplantae; phylum Chlorophyta; class Pyramimonadophyceae; order Pyramimonadales; family Pyramimonadaceae; genus Cymbomonas; species Cymbomonas tetramitiformis. Next base: position 6,162 of record LGRX02023750.1, on the reverse strand, counting down.
ATATGCTGCAGACCGCTTGGTCCCTTGTGTGGAGAGTAGTATTGTCAGCAGGCTGTTTTGTCCTGTGTGTGGTAGGTGCCCTAGGCAACCTGCTTCTCGGTTCTATGTGTTGTGAGTGGCATAAGCAGCAGACCTCTTGGCTCAGTGTGTTGTGGGTGGTATAAGCAACAAGTCGCTCGGCTTTGTGTGTGGCAAGGGGTATGAGCGACAGTTTGCTCCGTCCTGTAGGTTGTGGGTTGCACAGGCAGTAGTCCGCTTTGTTCTGTGTATGGTAAGTGGTATGAGCAGCAGGCCGCTCAATCCCGTGCGTGGTAAGTGGTATGGACAGCTGGCCTCTCAATCTTGTGTGAAGCGGGTGGCGCGGTACAGCCGGCCCTTAGGACCTGTGTATAATGAGTGGCATATGCCTCAGGCCTCTCACTCCTGTGTATTGTAAGAAAACCAGGCAGCAAAGAGGTACCAATGACACTAGTGGACTCTATTCTGTGTACAGCATGGTGAGTGGCACAGGAGGAAAGCCTCATTATCCTGTGTCTCGTGTGTGACATGAGCAACCCTCCACTTAGTGCATTATGTTGTGGGTGACATATTCCGCCTACCGCTCGTTCTTGTATGTGGTAAGTGACATACGCAGCACGCCCCTCTGTCTTATGAGTGATAAGTGACCCCGGCAGCATGTCTTTCAGGCCTATGTATGGTGAGTAACATATGCTGCAGACCGCTTGGTCCCTTGTGTGGAGAGTAGTATTGTCGGCAGGCTGTTTTGTCCTGTATATGGTAGGTGCCCTAGGCAACCTGCTTCTCGGTTCTATGTGTTGTGAGTGGCATAAACAGCAGACCTCTTGACTCAGTGTGTTGTGGGTGGTATAAGCAACAAGTCGCTCGGCTTTGTGTGTGGCAAGGGGTATAAGTAATAATAATAAAACATTTACGTCGATGAGTAAGGCAACGCCTTCGGAACGATCTACTCGAGTCTGTTCCCCTCATACATGACAGTCTGCAAAGGCAGGAAGCATTCCACAAAGCATGGAAGCATGGAACGACCATATCGCAAAAATGAGACACGCGGGCGTAAATGAGAAAAAAATGAGAAAGCATTAAATTGTCTGCCAAATTGGTTTTTGGGGTTCTGAATGACAAATATTAGGGTTAATTTGAATAGTCCTTGAAGGAATTTCGAAAAATCTGGTTTTTGACTCTTCAAAGTAGCCACGCGAGTCACGCGGGCGGCAAGAAAACGGGAAAGGTGGAAGTATCGTGTAAGGTGTGGAAAGTTATGATTTTGCCTTATGTTTGTGAACGAAATGTTAGATTTTTGCACTATTAGAATATGTAATATTTTGACATTTCCGAAAATGCAACTATTTGCTTACATGGGAGAGATCCAGCAGATTTATGGCCCATTTTAGGGTGTTTGGAGGGTCACGTACTAAAATTCTTCTCATCGGGCGAAAGTGAGCAGCAAAGGAGATATTTTCAAAAGCTATTGTGCTGGAAAAGTTGTTCGGGAGTGAAACCAACCAGGGGTGATGCTCCCTCAGGCTTCATGTGACCCAACATGGGCATTCAGCGGGTAAATTTGCCCTGAACAGGCTATTCCAGCACGATTCTCGGCAGCTAAGAAGACCGGTTAACTGTATTATTTCGCGGGAAACATTAAAATACGTCAGAGGCAAAATATCCCGCGGCAGGTGTTCCTACAGGTGTGCTGCACATGGATATATCGGGGCGTCCAAGGTTCAGGGTTTTAGGGTATATGTTGGAGGAGTCGTAACCGGAGGTCGTTTGCACACACCTGCGTTCGTGACATAGAACCACAACCCGCACCTTAGACTACCTACACCAGTATGGCCAATATTGGAATATTGCAGTATTGGATATGGCCTTTCGATACTTTTACGTTTCGCGACTGCCAGTTACAACAAGCCCAATGGGTTCCTGAAGACCCTTTAATTCTCCGCTTGTGGCAGCAAGCGCGGGAACAAGCAGACGAAGACTGGGAGGACTTCGGGCAACATGCAGTTAATCTCAGGACCTATCACTGGTGGAGTTTTTGGCCGATGTACGTCCACGGCCGTAGATCCAGCGAAAGGTTCGGTGTGAGGCATCTCGTGTACTGGTATGAGGGCGGGTGGATCTACCACCGATACTCAGATTTGGAGTGGCGGGCCTGGCGAAATAGAAACCGCTACAGCGAAACAACGCACGGTGCCCTGACAGAGCTGGAAAGCGATCTGCTGCAAGAAGATGATAGGAGATGCGCAGTTTGCGGGCGTATGTTAAGAACCTGCACCCTGGCGCGCATATTTGATGCTAGCGCGTGCAATGAGGAGACGTATGCTTGGTAGCTAACACTTATGTCACGTGACTGTACACAAATAAACCGTATATTTACATGTATGAAAAACAATAAGTTTCACGCCGTGTTGCCATTGTAATCTAGTGTGCGTGCCACGAGGAATGAATGAGGCTGTGTTGCTTACCTTCACCTGTCCAACGCCTCGGAGGCCAAGTTTTCCCTGGCCACCTTCAGAAGTTCTGCCTTTTCAGGTCCTCCTGGAACTCCGCCGACAGCAGGTTTGCCAGGAGGTTCGTCCCAGCAAGTCAGGATCTCGCTCGCATCGAAGTCGTACCAACCTGTCACTTTCGGAGCGGCTCTCCGGAAGGCGTTCTCCGCGAACAAGCTGTTCAAGTCAGAGAAGGTTTTGCTTGTTCTCCTCGTTCTCGGCATAAGCAGAGGCGCACATGGAAGCCAAAACCCCCACTTCACTCTGTTCGTGTTCAGATCCACCTCCAAGACCTCCACGAAATGCATGGGCATGGACACGGCGTTGTTCCCAGGCATGCGGATAGTAAAGCTGCAGCCGTCGTTGCCCGCGGCCACCGTAACTGCGAAACTTTTGCCCGCACTCTTCGCCAGCATGTCGATGGTGTAGTCCGTAGGAAGGTTACGGTAGGCCAACGGTATGTCGTCGTCCGGGTCGTCCGAGTCGTCCTCGTCGTCCTCGTCGTCCTCGTCCATCGAGACGCCTGCGAACTGTCCAGTGGCCGCCTCCGGGCGATGCGCGTTCTCCACCTGCTCCGCAATCTGATTTGCATCCTCGAAAATGCAATCGTCGTCAGGAGCGAAGCTGTCCGTTATAAGGGCGCCTGTCGGACCGATCACAGAGGCCGCTCGGAATAGCACTCGTCCCTTTTCACGACCCCGCGCTTGTCGAGACTTCCCGGGTGGAGACTTGCTCCCTGGGGACGCCTTTGCCAATGGCGAACTGCGTGCACGCTTGTCGCTTGGAGCTCGTGCTTGATCTCCCTGTGGCGCTGCAGGAGCAGGGCATCCTCGGCCACCTGCGCCTGGCCCTCGTGCTGCCGGTGCCTGTGGTCGAGTAGGCATAGCTTCGTTGGTTTGCGGGCCTCGCGCAGCAGCTCCTTCTCGTCTTGCCTGTGTAGTGGCTGTTACAGCCTCGAGTGATGGCGCCGCCCGCGCAGCTCCGCCGGCTTCGGAAGTTCTTGCAGGCAAGGCCTGCTCCGTACCCGGCGACGCTTCCTCCCCGGTTTCCTCACCTGTCGTCGCTCGGCTTTTTTTTCGAAGGACTCTGAGTTGTTCGTGGTGGGCCTTTCGGGCGACATCCGTCGCTTCAAATAAGGCCTTCGCCAACGGCTCCTTGAGTGGGCGTTCAGGAAGTTCAACTCCCAGGTGGTGCAGCGCTGCTTTACACTCGGCCACCGTGTACCTGCAATGGCAGCCGACGCGTAAGACATACAGCTAAGACTCAGGTAGGCATAATACTTGCAAGACCTAACAATGAAATCGAGGTGCTCGCAACCGACCAACGGGACGAACCAAAAATCGACGGACTCGACGTCCCTCGCTTTCTCCACGCACTTGCGCACGATCTCTTGTGGAGGTTTCCGCGGAAGGTCCTTGCTTAACACGTTGCGACCATCGGATATCACTTCGAACTGTTCGGGCATCGTCCGTTCTGGCACCTCCTCCTGCACTGGCTTCTTGTGCCAGGCGTTCTCGTAAAGCTCCTTCAAATCCACAGGAGCCTGTGGGGTCGGCTTCGGTCCAGCCCAGACATCGTAGTCCTCGGCGGTCTTGGGCAAGGGAAAGTACCCGAGCAACGTGTCCAGCGTGTCACTTGGAATACGGTAGTGGATGTAGTCGCACATGCGACTGAAAGCAGTGCGAGTTTCCCTCTCTTCCTTCGGGTCTAGCGGCTTCACCCCTTCTAACGTGGGGCTGCTGTCGAAAGCAGGGTAAGTTTTCATTACCTCCAGGCCCTTACGGAGATCCTCATCCACTCCGTCAGGCATGTGGTTTGCGTATTGTTCTCCAAACTTGTACTTCAGCCGTGTAACACCATCCACGTCCTTCTCGAAGTGCATCAGGTGTGTACGCCTGACTTTCCCAGCATAGCCTTCAAACTTTGGGTTTATGTGTGGCTCCAGCCAAGCCTTGAAGTCCAACTGTTGGCCTTGTACGTCCGTGATTTTGGTGAACTTCTTCACTGGCCAGCTTCGTAACCAGGCAATCCACGATTCCAGCGTCAACAGCCACACTCCAGATTTGCGCGCGTCTTTCCCAAATATGAACATCTTGATGAGTCCAAACCAACCGTCGCAGTCGTTATGGGTGTGCGCGACCATCAGACGGTGGAAGACAACCACGTTGTAAATATTGTAGTGCACCAACAACGCACAAAACGCGAACGTGTTCTTGTTCCAGTTTTCTGAGCCACCATCCAGCTGCAAATGAAGCTCCTTCCGGAAGTAGCGCTTGCCCGCGCGACCTTGTGCGGTGTAGTGCAACAAGTTCCACAGTTTCGTGAGCAGCATGTTTGCACCCTTAGCCCCGCTCCAAGGGAGCCCAACGGAAAATAGAAGCAACGAGCCATGAAGTATCGTGAGCTGCAGGTGTAGGTTAAAGAAATGCTGTTTCTTCTCGCTGATGCCCTTAACTTGATGCGTGGCATGCGGAACAACCGTGTTCTGATTTGCCGCGCCGTCCGCCGCTATGGAGTCGATCCGACCGTCAGGGTCAGAACCCTCCTTCCGCCTGAGGTCATAACACGTGCGTTGCAACCTGTGAATGTAGTCGTGTCGCGCGAAACGAGCAGAATAGGCGTCCCAGCGTGCAGGTTCGCGACCCTGTTGTCCAAGAAGCTGAGCCCTCTCTGCACCCAGATCGTCACATGTCGTGCAGATTCCGGACACCTCCACCTTCGCCCTTACCGTTATGTCTCGAGCCTTGAGCATGTTTTTCACGTATATTTTGAAGGTTTCAGCACATACTGCCCACTGGTCCTCTGTGTCGAACTTATACAAGTCGTACTGCACACCATAATCGATGGGTGGAATTTGGCGCGCACCACTTACCGGCATCCTCTGTGGTGCTCCTTTCAACATATTCGAATCCGCCCACTCGCGGAACACCTCCTCGTGGTAGGAAATCGTCGTCACCACCGCCTTCGCCACAGGGAATGCAGTTGTTGCCGGTAGTTCCCCCTTCTCTTCAAGGATAAGTGCCTTATATCGCCGGTACGAGCTCCTGGGGAGCGCCCACACTGTTCTGAACGCCTCCTCGCAGATCTCCTTTTCGAAAAGCTTCAGGGTGCCAATAACACGCTCTCCAGACTCGCGCTTCACGATCGCTTTGCGCATAGTTGCCATAATGTAAGACTTGAACTCAGTTTGGCCCATGCGCTCCTTATGGTCCATACTGTATTGCCCTTGAATGTGCTGAACAAGAAACTGCAGTTCCGATCGCACCCACAGCTGAAACCGCCCTCGCATAGTCCGGGAATATTGGACTGTGCAATTTGAAGAGTCTTCTGCTTTGACAATCTCCTGCCGCTGGAGTTGCTGCTATTGCTGCTCATCTTGCGAGACGCGTACCGTTGTTATGCTGTTTCATATTTGAACGCTTACCTGATATGAGGGTCCTTGTTTCCTAGAACTTGGGCGGGGTTATGACCGTGACCGCCCAAGTTTTCGAGAACTTGGGCGGGGCGATGACAGTGACCGCCCAAGTTTTCGAGAACTTGGGCGGGGCGATGACCGTGACCGCCCAAGTTTTCGAGAACTTGGGCGGGGTTATGACCGTGACCGCCCAAGTTTTCGAGAACTTGGGCGGGCGATGACAGTGACCGCCCAAGTTTT
>LGRX02023745.1:23904-41936 GCA_001247695.2 Cymbomonas tetramitiformis | reverse complement strand
GCGATTGAGAGATCAACAATGAGTATGTTTCCAAAGCTCTGTCCATATGCAGCCGATCTCAGGTGGCGGGAACAGGTACTTGACACACGGAGTGCCTCAGGCTAAGTTAAGATGCGCGACAACCCCTCTACCTAAATGGCATTCACTGCCGAGGCGCAACAACCCCTCTCACTACATGGCATTCACTGCCGAGGCGCAACATTACCTATCCATTACCCCTTTCCAGACGCATTCGAAGGGCTCACAATTGGTGGTATCTTGATGCCTCTCATATAGCAGGGGGCAAAATCCTACGAGAACAAATGGGATGGGGTCATCAAAATGAAGGGATATGCAAACCTGTAGTGCAAGTTGCAAATTCTGGAAGCATTTTGGCAAAGGTCGAGTTGGCGGCGCCGGAACGCATGCCACCCGCCGTGGGGTCCTCCGGCAGATCCTCAGGCTGCAAGCGGTAATCGCGCCACCTTGCAACACCTTTTCGGGTCAAGTCCTGAAGATAGGGGTCGATGAAAAACCATGAGAGTCAGATGGAAATTCTTCGGCAAAGGAACCGTAGAAGGGAAATAAAACCCGTAAACCGTTAAACTAGTAGTAGCACCATGCGCGTGCGCGTGTCTATTGCATCAGGTGGTGCATCGTTTCACTTTTAACCACTTACGTTTTTCGGAGATGGGTTGTGGGGTGGGTTGGGAACACAATCGCTTGCTCAAAAATGCGGATGTTACCTTAAGATAGGTCCCTAAGACAACTCCCGGGGACTTGGTGGTGTGGAGATCGGAATGCAACCAATAAGGTCCGTCCGGGTCGTATACTTCTGCGTGTGATCGTGGATGTGCCATAACATCACCCATGGCAAGGTACCAATCGGAGTCCATGTCCACACCTGTGCATCCAACCACATACAACAAATTTACTGGGGCACTGCCGACAGAGTTGGGGGAGCCTACTACGATGATTGAAATTCATCTGCAACACAGCAGATCGACAAAGACATTGCCGACAAAGCTACGCTCGTGAGTCTATAGCAAGGTTTTCCTCTTATAAAGTTGTATATATGATCATATCGTACCTGGACCCATAGACGCAAGCTTCATCTTTGAGGTCTTCGGTTGAGGAACCTGCGCGAAAAGCTGACGGAAATGTGCATCCCATTCTAATCCGGCAAGATTGAGGTATGAGCTTTCCGCAGCGCGCCCGGCAATTCGTTGTCCGGACAAGAGGGAGAATCTGCGCCTCTGCGCTTCGATTGTGCCCGCCTGAGATCACCGCATACATGGGAACACACCTTGAGTAATCTCAAACCACCCACCTCACCACTCAACATGCCACTCAGCTCAGCATTCAGCATGCCACTCAGCTCAGCATTCAGCATGCCACTCAGCTCAGCATTTAGCATGCCACTCAGCTCAGCATTCGGCATGCCACTCAGCTCAGCATTGACATGCCACTCAGATCAGCATTCAGCATGCCACTCAGCTCAGTGGATAGATGGACAAGACCACCTACCTCACTAGTCAGCATGCCACTCAGCATGTCACCCAGCTCAGCATTCATGCCACTCAGCTCAGCATTCAGCATGCCACTCAGATCAGCATTCAGCATGCCACTCAGCTCAGAGCTGGATAGATGGACAGACCACCTACCTCACTAGTCAGCATGCCACTCAGCATGTCACCCAGCTCAGCATTCGGCATGCCACTCAGCTCAGCATTCAGCATGTCACTCAGCTCAGCATTCAGCATGCCACTCAGCTCAAAGTTGAATACATGGAAAGACAACCTAACTCACTACTCAGCTCAGCATTGAGCATGCCACTCAACTCAACATTGAGCATGCCACTCAACTCAGCATTGAGCATGCCACTCAGCTCAGCATTGAGCATGCCACTCAGCTCAGCATTGAGTATGAGTAATGGCAGGTGCTCAAAATCCCTCCCTCCAACAAGAGGTTGCTAGTTGAGCCCGAAGGCCCCTCATTTCCCAACCACCATTGGCAAGCCCATACCGACTTTTCCTGAGAATCCCTACCGGGTTGCTGACGTGCGGGGGCATGAGTGATGGCAGGGCGCTCATAATCCTCCCTCTCTCTTCGGTTGCTAGGCGTGCGGGGCATGAGTGATGGCAAGCGCTCTAAATCCCTCCCTCTCTCTCCGGTTGCTAGGCTAGGCGTGCGGGGCATGAGTGATGGCAGGCGCTCAGAATCCCTCCCTCTCTCTCTCCAGTCAATAGGCCCCAAACAGTCAATAGGAACCCAAGGACAAGGTTGCTTCAGCCCGAGCTGTACTCACATACAGTCCCTTGCGAAGGCCTTGGCTGCCATGGAACAGCTAGTCACAAAACTAGCATAACACAACCGGGCATGAACACTACATACGGAACACAGTAACAAACGGTAAACATAAACAGAAACACTAAACAGAATCACCTTTATTCCAAGAGGTTGCTCCCTTGAACTTAAAACTCTTGTATCGAAAAACATCATGCTAGTTTTGTGACAAGCCAATCCCGGCGCCCCCGAAAAAGAGGACAAGGTTGCTTCAGCCCGAGCTGTACTCACATACAGTCCCTTGCGAAGGCCTTGGCTGCCATGGAACAGCTAGTCACAAAACTAGCATAACACAACCGGGCATGACCACTACATACAGAACACAGTAACAAACAGTAAACATAAACAGAAACACTAAACAGAATCACCTTTATTCCAAGAGGTTGCTCCCTTGAACTTAAAACTCTTGTATCGAAAAACATCATGCTAGTTTTGTGACAAGCCAATCCCGGCGCCCCCGAAAAAGAGGACAAGGTTGCTTCAGCCCGAGCTGTACTCACATACAGTCCCTTGCGAAGGCCTTGGCTGCCATGGAACAGCTAGTCACAAAACTAGCATAACACAACCGGGCATGAACACTACATACAGAACACAGTAACAAACAGTAAACATAAACAGAAACACTAAACAAGAATCACCTTTATTCCAAGAGGTTGCTCCCTTGAACTTAAAACTCTTGTATCGAAAAACATCATGCTAGTTTTGTGACAAGCCAATCCCGGCGCCCCCGAAAAAGAGGACAAGGTTGCTTCAGCCCGAGCTGTACTCACATACAGTCCCTTGCGAAGGCCTTGGCTGCCATGGAACAGCTAGTCACAAAACTAGCATAACACAACCGGGCATGAACACTACATACAGAACACAGTAACAAACAGTAAACATAAACAGAAACACTAAACAGAATCACCTTGAGCATGCCACTCAGCTCAGCATTGAGTAATGGCAGGCGCTCAGAATCCCTCCCTCCAACAAGAGGTTGCTAGTTGAGCCCGAAGGCCCCTCATTTCCCAACCACCATTGGCAAGCCCAGACCGACTTTTCCTCAGAATCCCTCCCTCTCTCTCCAGTTGCTAGGCGTGCGGGGCATGAGTGATGGCAGGCGCTCATAATCCCTCCCTCTCTTCAGTTGCTAGGCGTGCGGGGCATGAGTGATACGCGGTCGTCCTGAAATCTTCAGGAGTGGTGTTCCACTGTCACGTGGAATTCTTGGCCACTGTCACGCGGCTGTCTGTTCTGTTAGAAAAGGCGGTGTGCGCATCTCGGGTGATACACGTGTTTCAGGCAACAAGCGCAATGCAGCAAATCGAGCATCTCAGGCGATGCGCACATTTTGCGCGAAGTGCGCCTTTCGGGCGAACACGCCTTTCAGGCGACACGCGCCATCCTGGTGATGCGCGCCATTCTGGTGATGTGCGCCGTCTGGGCGAAACGCGCCTTTCAGCCGGTGTGCGTCGTTCAGGCGGTGCGCGCCATTCAGGCGAGTCGAGCGTTTCGGGTGATACACATGTTTCAGGCGCCAGGCGCATTGCAGCGAAGCGAGCATTTCAGGCGACGCGCCAATTTCGTGCGACGTGCGCCTTTCGGGCGATCATGCCTTTCAGGCGACACGCGTCATCCTGGTGATGCGCGCCATTCTGATGATGTGCGCCGTCTGGGCGAAACGCGCCTTTCAGCCGGTGTGCGTCGTTCAGGCGAGTCGAGCGTTTCGGGCGATACACGTGTTTCAGGCGACAGGCGCATCGCAGCGAATCGAGCATTTCAGGCGATGCGCACATTTCGTGCGAAGCGCTCCTTTCAGGCGAACATGCCTTTCAGGCGACACGCGCCATCCTGGTGATGCGCGCCATTCTGGTGATGTGCGCCGTCTGGGCGAAACGCGTCTTTCAGCTGGTGTGCGTCGTTCAGTCGGTGCGCGCCATTCAGGCGAGTCGAGCGTTTCGGGTGATACACGTGTTTCAGGCGCCAGGCGCATTGCAGCGAATCGAGCATTTCAGGCGACGCGCCAATTTCGTGCGAAGTGCGCCTTTCGGGCGAACATGCCTTTCAGGCGACACGCGCCATCCTGGTGATGTGCGCCATCCGAGCGAAACGCGCCTTTCAGACGGTGTGTGCCTTTCAGGAGATGCGCGCCATTCAGGCGAATCGAGCGTTTCAGGCGAGGCGCGAACTTTGCAGCGAAACGAGCATTTCAGGCGATACACGCGTTTCATCGATGTGCGCATTTCAGGCAAACGCGCCTTTCAGGGCGGAACGCGCATTTCAGGGCGAACAGGGTGGAACGTGCCTTTCAGGGCAGAACGCGCCTTTGTCAGGCCTTTCATGTGAGGGCGGGAGTCAGGAGTCAGGAGTCAGGGAAAGGGAGACAGGAGGTATAAGAGTGAGTAGGGAAGAGCGCGCTTGCGGAGTCGGCGAGTCACTGCTGCCGGTGGGCTGCGAGCTTGAGGGTGACGTGCGTTTGCTGTGGGTCGATACCCACCAGTGAAGTTGGTTTCGTGGACCTGCACACCAAGCCATACAGAGCCTTCATGTCATGCAGACCTGCACACACACAGACCTGCGCACACACACACACACACACACGGCCACGCACAGCACACACACACACACCCACACACACAGACACAGACAACACACACAGACCTGCACACGCACACGCAGACCTGCACACACACAGACCTACACAGACCTTCATTCAGACCTGCACACCGAGCCATTCAGAGAGAGACTCTGTATGGCTGGAAGGGCTGAAAGCAGGTGTCGCAGTTGGCATGGCACTTGAAAGGTCGCAGAGCTGCGCAAAGCTGGCGTCTCAGGCGCCATGGCTGCGAAGCACTGCACCCGTGCTGATGAGTCACAACAGAAGCACCCTCAACAAAAGTTGCTGACCCAATCTGCCACAAAGTTTGAAAAAACATGTCAGGCATGCACAAGCTGGCCTGAAGTGCACTGAGCCTCTGGCTGCCGTGTCACTCCGCGCGCGAGCCTGGTGCCATCACATAGGAGTTGACACACAAGTGAAAACAAAGGAGATCCGAGGAATATTTCAAAACCAACGAAAAGGTTCGGCACCTTGTTAGGTGATACCGTTCCAGCAGAACAAAACAACACTTTGCAATTGGGCATTCACTCCAGGCCCGAGCTGGCGCGTCGCCAACCATGAATTCCCACAACCTGTCATACAGGCTCGTCGGGGAATTCACCGCTGCCAACGCCCACAAGGGTCGAATTCACAAATACAAACACAATGAAAACTGAAGAAAAAAAACATCCGGCTGCAATGCTGTCGAAAGGTTGCAGTCGGGTGTTTGGACTCGAGCTGGCGCGCCGTAAGCCGTGAATTCCCACAACCTGTCACACAGGTCCGTTCGGGGAATTCAACGTTGCCACAGCCTGCGCAGGTCGAATTCACAAAGGTTAACATCATACAAACTGAGGGAAAAACATGGGTGCGGCTACAACCTCGTCAAACAGCGACAGTCAGGTGTCACGGCTCGAGTTGGCGCGGCTACGGTTGTGCATTCCCAAACGCCGGTCATATATGCCGGTTTGAGCATATTCGGCAAGCAAGCCCTGCGAGGTTCGAATTCGCATAGCAAATGGTACAAAATATCGCACAAAAAGGCCGGGCGCATCGTGCACACGCGTGAATACCGCTGAGAGTGCCTGAGACGGTTCGCCGTCGCGGGTGTGAATTTATGACAAACGCAGCTTCGGGCTATCTCGCCGCTAGGCGCTCAAAGGGAAAAATGCCCCTCTGTGGGAATTCGCGATCGTGTTGTGAATTCGTGAACGTTTTCGGACAGCAGAGGATCTCCAGCGCTGCGGAACTGCGACATGCGTTTCTACTGCTATGCCACGTAAAACATGCCAGGCGGCAACGCGCTTCAGCCGTGCCGGCTCGTAGATTCGCATAACGGGCACGGGACTAACTTGTACTCGCAGACTGTAGATTCAGGCTCAGGTAAAAGCATGCAACGCAGAAAGGCAAGCGAGCAACACGGGGGCAATTCACAGATAAAACAAGAACAACGGCACGACTTCGCACATACGTCAGAGCGGCGTGCCAGCACTCTGGGGATCCGAACCAGACTCTTACAAACTGCTAGTGACAAAGCTCTCATGTGGATTCGAAGCATATGTATGTATATATCACATTTAATACTAGGCCACAAGAGGCAAATATCACTATATCGCAGAATGGTTTTGAAAGGTTCGGATCTCCCTTTTCGAAAGCAGAGCTAGCTAAATACTCAAGCGAGCATAGTGAAAGTCCGTGAATGCCATTGTCGTTTCGGATGCCCTGTGACCATTGGTTCCCAGTGACAGCGGCGTTTGGTGTCAACGCGCGCTTGCGTTTGCCCTGTCATGCATTGCCGAGACGTCATGTGTGGTCGTGTCGTGATGTCACTTCGCGTGATGTCGTGCTCGACGCTCTGCGGTTCTCGCGGATCGGCACGGGCTGGTCGCGGCGACGTCGATGTAGCGCTTGGCGAGGCGTCGTGCATGATTTAAACTGGGAGGGCGATCTGAGCAGGAGGGTGAACGTGATATGCTCCGGGCGCTCGAGCGGACAATGAACTGGGGTAGGACCGTGACTGAGGGGGGAATGACAATTACTGAAAAAAGGGGGTCATGGCTGGGGCGTTTGCTGTCGGCTGAGACGGGCGCGATGGGGGCAACTGCGGTGGGGTCTGACATGGGCTGCGGTAGCGTGACTGAATATGGGGGGTGTGACAGGCCTTTCAGGGGTGCCCGAGGGACCCCTTCTAAGCGTGTTCATAGTTGTGACATTTTTTCACCTTATTGCTTGATTATTTTGATGTATTGGTGCGTTTAACTACAGCCACCATTACCGATTTCAAGGCATTAGTAAAGGCGATTGTTTTATGGTCGAGGGGCGACCTAATACTCGAATAAGCGGTTGTGAGAACTGATTTTTGACACTTTTGATTCCTGGAAAACGTGTTTTTTGGCTTGTATATCACCGATATATCGTTGTATATATCATGCGAGCATGTATTTTATGGACCAAAATCACTTTATAGGAGTTATGAAACATGTAACGAATCACCCACACTTACCAAGGCACCATATACCGTGAAAACGACACATTTGTGAAACTGGTGCTTTTGGCAAAAAATTCCATCCGCTCCATAGGGGTTAAATGGATTAGAGGGCACAATAACGATAGGCTCCATGACAAAGTAGACAGAACGGCCAAAAGAGCGGCATTTAGATACAGCGGAAGACAACTTAGATTCGATGAAGACGGAGATTTAGACTTTTCCCTCCTGTTTCATGAACAGTCCGTAACAGGAGGCATCAGGAATCATATTAGGAGGCTCCAAAGACTGAGCCATCACAAGAAATGGAAAGACATGAATGGACAAGGCAGAGCACTCAGACTATTGGAGGGAAACCAAGTGAAGCCAATCAAGGATATATCAAAAATTGCATCTAAGTATTTCACGGCCTACAGGTGCAGAGAACTCACAGGCCTGCAAGCATCCCCACATAGAGCACACAGGATGGGAATAGGAGAAAGCCCGATCTGCCAGAGGTGTGGCACAACATCACTGTGCACCTATAAACATATCCAACTGAACTGCTCAGGAGAAGGAAATGAACTACATCAGTTAAGAGAAAGCCAACAGGAGGAAATAAAAGAGACCATCAAAAAAGCCACTGCAGGAGACCCGAGATTGATAATAGAAGGCAGAAACACAAGGGGTGGCACCACCAGAGCTGCCGAGTTTTTTCCCCTAGCAGAAATAGACAGGGACCTAACAGCCTCCAAACCGCTTGCTGCCCTTCCAGAGGCTAGCATGTACAGACTATCAAATACCAGGAAAGGTACTGTTGCAGTAGCTGCTGCACCCACCGGCATAAACAACGACGGGTGTCACACTTTCCAAGACCTACAGTACATCAAAAAGAAAGAATTCTGGAAGTTAGTTGAGTGGCACAGGCTGACAACTGATACACCCCAGACATCGATCAGTAATTACACACAACGGGCCAATGATATCCACTCAGCGCTTATAGCGTGTAATACCGAGTCGGGCGACCCGAAGAATTGTTATGCAATAAGAAGAGATTTATTAGACATCATCATAGATGAGAGAGGCTTAGGAAAGGAGGGATGTGAACTTTTCTGTAACCCCGTTAATTCACACCCAGGAATCAAATCAAGAAGGTGCATTCCTACGGCAGCAATGAAAGAGGCGCTGAGACCCTTTTGCCACAAAGGAAAAATAGGATGGGATGGACTCGCAAGAGATGCATATATCAATAGTGTTACTGGAAAAGGAAAAAAGGTCTATGGGAACCCACCATTTGATGGTGGTGTCCTTAGAGAAGCATCTGCTGTTATGCAGACACTGTCCCGAGGCTTAGAGGCGGCCAGGACTTCAGAAGGATTCGAAGGAATTTGGATCTTGCCACTATCTCCAAAGAACCTCAAAAAGTGGACAGAAAAAGGTTTTAAGTTAATCTTCAAATACCCAAGGGGGACCATACCGTTCATCCCACATGATTACTGGTCAGGCAAAGGACCCTACACGATGCCAGGGGAGGGATGTTACAAAGATAAGTACTCAGATGTAGTCATATTGTCCATTGATAGTGAGAGCATGGGATGCCCCGTTAGTAAGAAACTTGACAATGATAAACTGCAATATAAGCTGTTTCAATGGTTCCTTAATGTAGTTCCGCATAAAAAGATTACCCCTAAACTGCTCAAAGAAACGGGCCTGCACATGGACATGATTGAGCAAGCACTTAATGAGAGAGATTGTCTGTTGCCGCCCCGTTTATGCCCGTGGGTTGGGGGCAGGAATAATGGGGAGCAACGAGATCAATACCCTGGAGCACACCTGGATGGCGAGCACGGGAATGCAGGACGAACCCCATTTCTTAATGCGGTTGAGTGGCCAGAGGAACTTGCTATCATGGGGTATTTACCAGAGGGTTTTGGCAAAGTTTTGAAAGGGATCGGGGTTCCACACCGTGGGGTGAAAACACTTTTGAAAAAATTGTCTAGGATGTGTAGGCGTCATGCGAGAGAAAGATCCATATTACATGAAACGGGAGTCATACCTGAAAGTGACACCATAGAGGAAGCGCCCAGCATTCAAGAACTATGCACAAAAAATAGGAAAGAAAATGAGGTGGTAAAGGCCGCAGGGGAAATGCTAGGCAACTATGTAAACCCCCACCCTTCCCCCAGCCCCCATGGGGCTAGGGCCCCGTAGGGCTCCGGCTCTGCGGGGTTACCACTGGCCCAGGGGCCGGAGCACCCGTGGGCTTTTTCACTTCATCACCACCACCGCCCACTCCGCTTCCATCACCATCGTGCATCAGCTCCGCGGCCCTCTGATGTTTTTTCCGACGCTGGTGGCAGACACGCTTAATTAGTGCCTTGTCACCCATGCTTCCATGCTCTGTGGAATGCTTCCTGCCTTGCAGACTGTCATGTATGAGGGGAACAGACTCGAGTAGATCGTTCCGAAGGCATTGCCTTACTCATCGACGTAAATGTTTTATTATTATTATTATTATTATTATTAACCTCCGTAACCTCCGGTGTAATACAGAAAAATAAAAAATCCTTAAAAAAGTGAAAAAATCGCGTCCGGAGGCTCGTGGTCTCAGCCAGAGTAAATCGATCGGATTGCATACTGATACTGATACAGAACAGTCGAGTGAAATGTGATTGATACAGGTACTCATGCAGTCATGCTTCTCATGCGAGAGCGAGATGCGATGGGTCATGGTCATGCTCATGGGCCTCATGCGATGGCATTGGCGAAGGCGTTCTTATCATTATGGCGATGGCGATGGCGTACGATAGGATCACGAATTGAATGTTTTAAAATCGAAATCTCACGGCTCTGAACATGCGATGGGAACCGTTTTCAGCGGTCAACTTTGTACTTTCCCGTATCCAGCAAGAGATGAGTGAATGTTCTTGTTGCAAATACAAGTCAAGAGATACATATAGACATACCACCAAGAATGCCGATTGGACCCGACGGCGCGACGGCGTTTGGACGCGCCACCCACGCCATGGGGGTTTGACGCCGCGCCAGCGCTTTGGCGCGGGGTAAAAAATTCAGCGCCGCGCCAGCGTTTCGGCGCGCTGGCGCCACCTCTCAGAACCCGCGCCACGCTGGCGCCCGGCACGATACGCTACGATGTCGCGCCACGCTGCAATCTGGCGGAAGACCATGCGATGGATTCTCAATGTCAAACACTCAAACTGACGTGCGCAGCTCAAAGGCATTTGTCGCAAGAAATTCGCAGCTCTATTACATGGATTCTCATACTTCGGCGGCCGGACACCCCGCTGGACAGCAGAGCAGTAGACAAGTGTATTTTTATTCGAACACATGCATATTTCCGTGTTTGAATGTAATATGCATTGTCCTTGATACGTATCCAGCTTCGTCTCTGGTCAGATGTTGCTTTTCGAAAAGTGCTTATAAGCGTTGTCTATCAAAGACATTTTTATTCCTCCAACAACCGACCTTCACAGCGAGCTGCCACTTGCCTCGCTCTCGGCCTCTCAAGGTGCAAACATGGCTGACACACCGGCCAGCAAATCTCTGCAGAAAGGCCTTTCCACTTTTTTTCCCGGGGGAGAAACGTTCAAAATGGGCGATCAGGTGCGCTGGTGTAAGGTCGTCAGAGCACCTGCGGAAAATCACGACCACGCACTCCCTTCTTATGGATACTTGTTGTGCCCTGTTTTCACACACTGAATTGAATACGCATCGCAGGTTGACATCTTCGTTGGCCGTGTCAAGCTGGGTCGTGCTGAGGTCGTCGCGTTTGATGAGTTGCATGGCAAAGCTCTCAACGGCGACATAGGCCTTGGGAACTATCAGCCCTCCCCTGAAGCCGATAGCTTCCTCGTACCTGCTGCTATGTACCTTCCTGGAGATGAATCGGTGTCCGAGGCTAACAAGTCCGTCGTAGCTGCTTTCGTTGGAAGTCATTTTTTCCCGCGCCAGCGCGACGGCGCGAGGTTAGAATTTTGACGCCACGCCGGCGCGTGGTGCGAGCGCAAAAAAGCTCGCGCCACGCCAGCGTTTCAGCGCGCTGGCGCCAACCCCCAAAACTCGCGCCACGCCGTCACGAAACCCAAAAACTGAATCGGCATCCTTGCATACCACATACGATAGACAAGAGGTAGTTGTCAGGCACTGCCTGTCTTGACAATGCGCACGTTGGCGAACTTGTTCGCCGACGTGTCATTGTCAAGACAGGCAGTGCCTGACAACTAACTTGTCTTGCGTTGATCCCCTACTAACCCAAAGATCGAAGGTGACCAAGGTGTCCACGAGCGCCGCTTGACAATGTTGAGCAGCGCTTGACAATGTTTGTGAGAGACGTTGCCCTTTATCGTCGTCCATTTAGTCAAATTAATTTTGAACTCTACCGTCGATCCCCAGCCTGTTTTCCGCTTCTCGACTGCACTCGATCTGCGGAAGGTATAAATCGTTTGCGCAAGATGTACCTACAATATAATCAAGTATTTCACGTTTCCCCATCCAAGGTACAAATTATACAGTTTTCCCACCACTTAATTTTTACTCAGATTATTTCACTATACAGTCCTCCCACCACTGTATTTATACTCGATACTGAATTTCACTATACAGTAGCATACTGAATTTCACTATACAGTAGCATACTGAATTTCACTATAGGAATTACAGGAATTTCAGAACTTGTATGCTACTGAATTTCACTATACAGTCTTCCCACCATTGAATTTATACCAAGATTATTTCACTTTTTCCCACCACCGATTTCATATGTAAGTTTCCATTTTAAGTTTTGAAGGTGATGGCCGATCGAACGTGATGACCGATTTTGAAAGAGCTGGCAGAGGATTTCGCGTCGCGCCATTGGTGTGTATAATTTCTGTTGCAGCCCACATCCACATCGGCGTCTTTGATGACAGTGTCACCAACTTTCATTTTATATGTGAGCTTTGCGGCATTGCGGACTTCGCAATCTAAATATAGCATAGTGTGACAGGCTGACGACGTTTAGCGCCCGCAGAAGGATATGTATGTATGTATGTATAATTTCTGTTGCAGCCCATACAGGCGTTTTTCATGATGGTGTCACCAACTTTCATTCTGGGAGCTTTGCGGGCTTCGCAATGTAAATGGAATGCTAAAAGAATAGTGTGACTGACGCTGATCCCGCTTCCCACAGATTTTATAATTCCTGTTTTAGCTCATACAGGCGTCTTTGATGACAGTGTCACTAACATTCATTCTGGGAGCTTTGCGGGCTTCACAATAATAGCATAGTGTGACAGACGCCGTCTTGCGTCACGCCGAAGATTCCATATATAGGTGTACGATTCCTGTTGCAGCGAAGTTGTGAATTGCCTTTTTGTTTTATTAATCCTGAAGGCATTAACCTGTATTTTAATATTTCATATATGATGTTACATAATATCACGTCATCATATTTCATTACGTAAAATCACGTCATCATCGAAATTCGATGCGCGCGCATATTCGACCATCCATTATTCAATGATCCCCACCTGTGTTATAAAGGTTTTGCTAATTTTCGGTGTTCATCATCAAAAGCCCGCGCGGGCGAGTGGATTAAGCGGGGGTGGCGGTGGGCGGTTGGTGTGGTGTGAGGCAGGTACCTGGATCGAAGCCACAAGTGGAGCGCGGTGGAGCAATGGTGGCGAAGCGGTACAGGCGCCTCGGTGGCGTCCCCGGAGAGCCGGGGGGGTCGCCGGGGCGCAGGCGAGGCAGGGCAGCTGATCTGGGACACGTCATTAGCATTTATGCTCCCAGGATATTTTTCATATAAATATTTTAAAATATTTCTGAATATTTCTGAATATTTCTGAATATTTTTATATTTTACTTTTTCATGTATAAATTTAAATAAGCGGCGTCTTGACAAGAACCCTTGTCCGCAGACGTGTCATCCGATGTGGACCAACCACAGTACTCCATTTTTAGCAACGCAAGACAATGTTGACATGATACGATAGAGAAGTCAGAAGAGGAATTCCCGTTCGATACTTTTATACATGCTTGACGGTTTCGTGCTGGTTTCTAGTAAAATACTTTATCAGATACTGGTCAACTGAGTAGTCAAAAAATTGAATTTGGCAGGTTTTAAGAGTCATGTTGTCAGTATACAAAGTTTTATACACGTAATCGAGCCAAGCCGATAGTGCCAAAACAGGGAATCTGCCCACATTCCAAGGAGAATCCTAACCGGAAATCTGAGAGCAGAAGACCTGTTGATATCTTAAGAATATCTCAGTTCCAAGTTGGCATTTACTTAGTTCAGATATGCTGGGTGACCATGCGAGGAACATTGCGCTATTGGTAGCAATAGTCGCAGTAACCCAGCGCGCTCATGCAGTGAATAGTGGCGTTTGCCCGCAAGAGTACGTGGATGCTTGCAGTAAGTTGTCTTCGTGACCTATCAGAGTCAATAATGTATGATAACATTCCGCTGTGAAGTTATGGAGTTCCGAACATATTTTTCAGCCTAGTTCGCCTTCTAGAGCACATATTGGAAGTACAGGGTTTGCCACGCATTTGAACTCGTGGAGGCCACTACAGTTTTTCACCGTGGCAAGATGTAGGGCTGGCAGCTTTGTCTTTGTGTTCCCATCCATTCCTGGCGGGTCTAAGTTAACATGCACTTCCGCGAAATGCCCACACCACGTTTCCGCGCCAAGCGACACACCTTTCTAAGCGCTCCTTATCGTTTGTGCAGAATTCGCGGCTACACAGACCTTCAAGTTAGAATCGTATTACGTTTACTGGGTTAGTTGGAAAATCGAACTTGATTTTCTAAACCGAACTTGTGATATCTATTCCTTCTGTCTCATGCACGACATCTTAAGACCGAAAAGGGATATGACCGCGTGGCGTTCCACTGACTGCGTGACTTCTCCCGACCTCGCGCAGGTTATCTTGTGACCGAAGAGGCCGGAAACGACCGCATTAAGTATTATTGTGCTTATGACGACGGCGAAACTGTCTCTTTTCCAGTGGATTCTCCTCCTGCCGGCACGGAACTCAAGTAAGAATTACACACATCAGTGTGTAGCCAGTGTCGGTACCGATTTAACGAAACGATTGTCTTTCCCTCCGCCATCGAAACCTGGTGCAGTGTATTGTCAGTCCACTGAATAGGTCCCTTATTTTTTTCGCAT
Organism: Cymbomonas tetramitiformis; assembly: GCA_001247695.2. Lineage (NCBI taxonomy): Eukaryota > Viridiplantae > Chlorophyta > Pyramimonadophyceae > Pyramimonadales > Pyramimonadaceae > Cymbomonas > Cymbomonas tetramitiformis. The sequence continues at coordinate 27,391 of LGRX02023745.1, read as the reverse complement.
GCAAGAACCTAATGCGGCACCGCCAAATCAACATCCTACCACTTCCTGAGAGCGAGCGCGCACCGTGCGGGTGGGTCTCCAGTTATAGATGCCAGGCCCAAAGAGGCGACGCCGTCATTCCGGATCCATTAGTGGTGAGCCCCGTCGGCGTCAAACCTCCGCTGCGGTGGCATCTGAAAGGCTCGTTTCTGTGGTGGCATATCAAAAGATCCTTGGATGTCTGAAAGCGATTCCTCTGGGTCGTGTCCCCCGTGCCTGCACGCCAGAGTCGCCCCCCGACTGAAAGACTGCGCTCACTTCAGGGAGAGATCCTTTACACGCCGCGACCCACCGAAGCGGGGTGCGACCTCTTGACGTTTGAGGTAAGGCCCCCTTCCGCGCCCTCGACCCACTGAGGCGGGTACGGCCTTCTACGGTTGGAACCAGGCCCCCCCTGCCACGACAGAATGCACCCTTGGGAAACTTTCTCGCACAGCGTATCCAGAATTTAACCGAGATTTCTTTGCAAAGTCCATTTAAGCAGCAGGCTGTGCTCAACACGTTGTGTCGTACACATTCACTGGTGATGATTGTGCCTTCGCACTCGCTGCAGTCAAGGCGCCGGCAGCCCTGCGCCGGCGAGGTGGTGGTGGCGACGCCCGCTTTTTACAAGACGCCAGGAAGCACTAAGTGATGCTATGTGTGCAATGCGTTGTTTCGCCTGCAGTACCTGCAAGTGAGCACAGACGAGATAACTGACTTGCGGTACCGCGACTCTGGAATCATCATTGTAAGTCCTCCGCTACCGCCTTGACCCTCCATGCGGACGTTTAGCAGCCCTGCTAGTTTCCGCTGGATCATGCAGCCGGCGCTCTCATTGCGACCTTGGAGGCTGCAAATGTGCGCATCACTGTATCCATCTTAGATTTTGGCCGCAGCTCTCACTGCGAGCTCGGAGCGAGCTTTGCGCTTGGCGGGGGTGTTGCCGCAGGCGCTTGGCGGGGCGGGGTGCGGCCAACGCAGAGGTTTGCATTTCGAGTTGCCAGGCTGTTGAATGCTTCCCGGAAAATGCGCAGGTGCATATCGTGAACTTAAACGACCCACCGGATGTGCCTTCGCACCGATACTACTACGACCCCGAAACCGACGTTATATCGCCGAATGCGTATGTGGAGTTTGCAGACTACGAGGCGAACAAGGATGCGCTTCCCTCAGATGTGAGCAGCCCTCGTTGCGCCGTCTGTGCTAACCTTGTGAAGCCTAGGCCTCGCCGGCTTACACCTTGGGAGGAGCTTCTGTGACAGGGAGACAGCTTTCAACGACTCCGCCGACAGCTGGACCCAGAGTCTGGCTTTGATGTGGATGGTGAGATCGTCCGGTGCGGCCCGCCAACGGCTACCCCTCCAATCGAGTGACGCCCGTCATGCAAACGCTGGCCCCTCTTATCACAGACGGTGAGGATCTCGGACGCGGGAGATCAGGCTTTAGGACTTCCTAACTTGTGCTTTGCCCGTGCGGTGTCCGTTGCTCGACTCCGTCACAGCTGCCCCGATAGCTCTACTTTACATGCCCCGCGGTCAGTGCTCCAATGATGGTGTCCCTGATGTTGCCTCACTCTCACACCCGTTGTCACTGTCCCCGACGCTGCGTTGCTGATCGGACTGTGTTTAATTGATGGCGCTTCGGCGGTCACCACACTTCGTGTGCCTTGTATCTATAGACCCACCGATGGTTGGTTCCCCAAGTGCAACCTCTGTTTGCGCCTCACTGATTGTGCCCTCGAAGTTAAAATGGCACAGATACGTCATCACGAGGCAGCCGTCGAACGGCACGGTGTGGTTTGACGATCACGCTACCGAGGTGTATGGCACCAATAACTATTTCAACTACGCGCCTTTCGGAGGCCTGTCCACGGTCGATGACGGCTTTCAGTATCAGGCCGACGACTGCTCCAGCCCCAAAGCCACCATTGGTGTGTGCCGGGAAGCCACGCCCACGCCACCGAGTCACAACGCCGAGGGGACCTGATGCTGCGCCATCAGGATGAATCCGGGGCAGTGCCAGCTGTGGCCTCGTCATCGAAGCCGCAGCCATCACGGAGCACACCCGCTCCATCGATCGACAGCGTTCCGAGAGAGTGCTGTCTGTGATGTCGTCTTCCTAGCTTCCTGCTCCGGCGCGAGGGACGTGACATGTGTGCTTGGAAGCGCTCATCTGAAATGTACAGAGAGAGAGACAGAGACCGAGAGTTTCCTGATGTTTGCATGTGACAAATGCAACGTTGGGGCACTCCTTTCTGCCATGTCCGCCTTGACTGTACACACATGCTATGTACGTTTGCCACCGCGCCCAGCGCTGCTTCTCGCGCCCATCAGCTTCATTTTTCATCCCATCCCTCTCCACCAGGACCTTCTGCGAGGCCGCCTCGGCGACATCTCCAAAGCACTGCGGTGGTGAAATGCCCCCGGCCGCGGGATAGCTTGGCTGATAGCGCTCCGCTTGCACTGCGGTGGTGAAATGCCCCCGGCCGCGGGATAGCTTGGCTGATAGCGCTCCGCTTGCACTGGTGCAGGGGCTTGCTCCACAGTGACAGGCTCCGTCCACGTCAGGGTCGGCACCACCGGCAACGAGCAGGGGTCCAGCGAGGCACCCCCCTCCCCTGGCGTCGCGGGTGACGACGTGACCCTGTAAGTGCCCACCCTCGAGAGGCCCCTGCGGCGACCAGGGCCAGCCTCGAAGCTCTCGAGAGGTCACTCAGGCTTAGATCAGGCGCCCACTCGGGTGGCCCCTGCTGCATGCAATCTCAATACTGCAAAGGGTAGTCCACTGAGAATACCATGGGCGTGTGGCGTGCTGCAGAACGGTAGTCCTGTGGGGCTACTCCTACAGCACACCTCTGGTGGTGCAGGAAGACATCGCTGAGACCGGTAGGCCGATTGCCGATGTCCTACCCCTCTGTGGGGCGTCTTGTTCTCATCCAGACGGCTGCCCTTCGAGGCAGCCGGCCGCCGGCCGAGCGCATCTGCACGGACTCCACTTTGAGGCATGCGGTGTCGAGTCGCGTGTGGAGTGCTTGTTGATGTGCAGATGAAGGCGCGGCGGAAAGTGCACTTCTGAAGCGCCTGCCTGAGCGAAAACCAGTCGACACAGAAATGGAAGTTTTGGCGCAGTCGCCAAAATGGTGGGAAGTTCATTTTGCAGTGCCACACCGAGCTTCCGAGCCGGGTGGCCGCTCAATCCCGTCCGTCGAGAGGCGTCACGGACACAGCTGGTGGCTGTGGTGGTGGTTGGCAGGCACCATCAACAGATACGAGTTGTATGATGCGGATGGCTTCGTTCTCGAAGTGCCCGACCTCCAGTACTATTTTTACTCTCCAAGTGACAACTCAGAATGTATTGAGAACTGCAGGCTGTCGTGGTGGGCCCACACATGCGCTAGATGCTGCCATGCTCAGCCAAGACCTGAATGTGCCGAGCCCAGACCTGAATGCGCCGAGCCCAGACGTGA
>LGRX02023745.1:0-20099 GCA_001247695.2 Cymbomonas tetramitiformis | reverse complement strand
CCTGAATGCGCCGAGCCCAGACCTGAATGTGCCGAGCCCAGACTTGAATGCGCCGAGCCCAGACCTGAATATGCTGCGGCTAATTTTTCGTTACACCCCTCTCCTGGTGCTTCAGTAATGTGCTGACTTTGTGCTACAATTGCCTTCCATCACTAAGTCTCAAATGCTGGTAGATCCACTGCCACCGCGTGGCGCGCACTTTTAGATATGGGAAGGGGTGCAGCGACCAAACTTCCCAGGGCAGGGGCAGCCGTCTCCCGGGTGCTCAGGATGAGTAGGCCTGTGTGCGGCCCTGCCTGGCGCACGATGAGGCCGGCAACTCGAAGAGCAGAGTGGGCCAAAGGGGAGGAGCGTTGGGCCATCAACCGTGGAGCAGATAGGATCCCACTGATGTGCTTGAGGTCAGTGCGTCGACACTGTGCCGCGGCGGTGCAGACTGAGGCCGGGCTGCGGGGCTGCATGGGGCAGGGGCACAGTGTCCATGCTGTGCAACGGGTATGAGAGCCCCGGGCTGGTGGCCGGCTTCGAGAGCTGCGACAAGAGCACCGGGCTCGACAGCACCGGCACGGATGACTACGGCTACGGCTACGACTACGCAGTCTCGACGTCGGATAACTATGTCAAGTTCACGTGCAGCCTTCTCACCCCACCTGTCATCTGAGAACACCTGTCACCTGTCCTGCCCCCTTGCAGATGACTTTGCTCTATCCGCCAACATTGACCAACCACCCCACCCCACCTCCCCTCTTCCTCCCTCCCCCATCAGTGTCTCCTTGCATGACACCTGCACGAAAGTGGAATGAGTTTGGGAGATGGGGGAGGGGGGGATGGAGATTGTTTTGGAGAGTACAGGTATACGCCAAATGCAAACGTCGGCGATCAATCCGATTTCTTTCTGGTGCGAGCTCGCTCAGCATCAATGACGACACTCGGCAGCCAGTCCTCCACGATGTATCTTCAGCTGCAGGCAGTCGATGACAAGTACGCCTGCAGCCCACAACCTTCCCCCGGCGGCTTCTGCCACGTGCCCCAGGAGATGTCATGGCTGCCCGGTGGCACCACAAATAAGCTTCTCTTCACCGTCAGCTCTTTCACCATTCGGCGGATTCCTTTGGTTGACCACCAATCATGTTCAAGGACTCGGTTGCTGGCCACAAGCCAAATCCACCACCAGCAAGGAGGCGTGGCTCTGGTCATGTGTTCGGGCGGGTGGGCTTTGTCCCAGGCCTATATTCACCGAGATTGCCCAGACGGTGGAGTCGCCAATGGCAGGTCTCTCCATGGCACTCTATCGTGCAAGATGTTTCCCTGCAGTCAACATCGATGGTCAACTCACGAGGCTGGACAAAACTGGGAGGCGCTGTGACATGTCCGAGAGCTCGCTGTGCCTTCATCGCCGTACCGATAAACCAGCAGCGCGAGCTCAAGCCATCGGAGGGGGAGGGGGGCTTGGGAACACACAGCGGAGAGCAATCCGCAGTACGGGGAGTTTACTCTAACGGCTGTGGACATCGACTCCCCACAGGTGCGAGGGCAATGGCCTAGCTGGTGAAGCCTCACTTTGAAACCGTGTGCTCAGCGATTGGTGACTGCCTGCAGGTGTGGTTGATGGCGCGGGGGATCTCAAACTCCAGCCTCGAGCGTGGAGTGCTATACACCGCAGTAGACGATGACGGCCAGGGCACTCTAGAGCTCAGCCCTGGGGTCCCCATGCCGATGAACAACACCGGAGGGAACGAGTTTAGCATCACGTTGTATTATCAGAGTGAGGTGAACTGCTGTCAGCAATTCTCCGTTTTCAATGGACTCCTTGCCCCCTCCTCTGCCTTGCCATTGTGGAGGAGCGGGGTGTGATAACACAAAGCGCCATCCCAGGCTGTCGCCCCGCGCCTTGAAAACACCAACTCTCATGGAGCTCGAGGCCCCAGGGTTTTGGTGCAGGTGACAACTGATCTAGAGAGCAGCAGTGGCTGGTTTGGCTGAAGGGGTGCGGCGGTTTGCATGTGGCCTATGGCAGGCGCTGGAGTACGGAGAGAACTATCTTCAGCTGGAGTTTGAGGCCCTCGACACGATCGACACCGTCACCACCGGCAATTCCGTACACGCCGCTACAATTAACGTGCACTGCATTGCTGGGTGAGCCCTATCGCGCCCTGCAGTAGTCGGGCTCACGCGGCCCTAGATCGATCGTGCACACTGTTTGAATCTCGCGGGTTGAACCAACACACCCTGTTGGGGGATGTACGTCGTGATGACTCTTCAACCACCCCCCTCTGTTGAAGTGTCAGAGGGTGGTCTCAGTCCTCGCTGCCAAGCCTGTGTGGGGCTTGGCAAGACCTGAGAAACTTCCGTTTCACGACTTGATCGGGCTTTGCTGCTGGGAGGGGGGCTTGGAGGAGGCAGGTACTATATCTCGACCTCGCATTTGAACGGAGGGCTGAGCGGTCAATGCGCTGCCTGCTCGCCGGGCACGTACTCTCGGGAAATCTCCTCAGAATACTGCGTGGCTTGTGCTGCTGGTACGCGCGCGTCCGACACCACTTCGCGCAACGCCGCACCCTTATCTACCCTCGTCCACGTGGTCACTCTGCGGTGTGCCAGACTTACTCGAGCGCACGGAGGGCCGATAGCTGTTGTTGACCGGAGCGGAGAGCTGAGGAGCGTCTGCGCCTCGGGGTATGGAGACAGGGACGTACACGGCATCCATAGGCAGCGCGCAGTGCTCGTCATGCCCGGAGGATACCTATCAGGCATCCACCGGCAGCACCTCCTGCGAGTCCTGCCCGGTGGTCGTCACAGGCTTCCTGACTGCTGTCACCCTGGGCACTGGCTCCAACGAAGTGGAGGACTGCATGTGCGCCCGGAAAGTGGCCAACGAGTCGGTCACCTCAGCGGCGGGCCGTGGCTTTTATGGCCAGAACGGCACCAGCTGCAACGTGTGCCCAGGCCCGGACAATGAGGTGCGCCGATCCCCTGATGCGTTTGCCACGTGGCGCTGCCCCCTGGGGCCCTTTTGGGGTGTGTATGAACCCCGCGAGGGCCGGTGAATCTCGCTTCCACCGGACGATGCCGTCCCCCTGATAGCAGGGAACTTGCGCGTCGGAGAAGAACGCCGGGGTCCGGTTGTGTCCCAATGTATTTGTGAAGCGTCCCAAGCCTTTCCCTGAACGTATTTCCTCATTCCTTTCATTGTGTATTTTGTAGTGGAGTTACGTCAGGAATTCGAGTTTGCTCGAAAGCCGGCGAGACCTGGAAGGTGGCGGGTTGCCGCCCGTGGTACCCGAAGTTGTTGTGCAAGCGGGCTTATTTGTCCGGTGTTCCTTTTTTCCCACAGCTCGTGTTGTACTGTTTCGTCTTAGGGTTTGGTTACGGGGATTCATTCTTTGCCCTAATGAGCCCCGCAGCACCTTTCTTTGGTCTTGCCTTGCGCACCGCACAGGGCGCTGCAATCGCCACGTTTAGAGTTGCAGCAGTCCGATAGAGAACTGAGCTCTCGCGCAGGCAGGTGCTGCATGCGCCCTGCAAGAGCTCAGTTCTCCGCGTCTCACGTCTCTCTCAGAAGTGCTGTGCCATGAGCAAGCCCGCCGCCAGTGAGAGCTTACCACAGCCGCAGATGAAGCGTGTGCGGCGCTGTGAGGGCGTCCTGCCCTCAGCCCGGGGAGGTGCGGCCCGCGAGGACTCACCGGCACCCGCTTGGCTGGATGGTGCTCGGCCAGGGCGGTGAGTGGGTGAAGTGCCCGAAGGACGGCATGCGTTGGCCAATGAACTTGGAGGGCTACTACGTGGACACCCGGGTGCGCTCCGACCCGCATTGCAGCCGCCTGCCTGCTGCTCGTATCATCCTGCAGGACGTGTGTCGAACTTGGCGTGTGTGTCACCATGAACGCTTCAAGCATGCCGCTGGCCTCTATGCGCTAGGCTGCACCTCTTTCTGGCAAGGCTGTTGTAAATCATCGGAGGCTCGTGCATGTGGAAACCCCGATGAGAGATGGAATGAAAAGGCTTTGAGCTCGAATGTCCATCTCTTGTTTCAAACCCCGGGGCGCGTGCGGCGAGTCAGCTCCTGCCCGTGGTATGCCCATGTGCCCACATCAGCTTTGTGTCTGCCTCCTTTCTCATCTACCGGTCTCCTTCCTGCCACTCCCCCTCAGGATGTATCCCCTCAACTGTCCGCCCGCTCCCCCCTCCCACCCCCTGCTTGTCTCAGCATCACTGCCCACCACTTCAGCCCATGCCTCCTGCACCCTCGAGATGTACTGCCGGGTCGAACCTGCAGACCTGCCAGGCCGGCGAAGCGCGTCGAAGCAGCATGCTCTGGGGCAAGGGTATGACACAGTAATAGTGGAGGAGGGGAGTGGTGGGCTGGATTGCGGCAGCAAGAGCCAGTGGAGGTTCGGATGTGCTTCCCGGAGGAAGCATGCCCGGAGGCGGCGACCTGGGAGGAAATGGTGGCGAAGCCCTGCAAGGTGCCTGGGAGACGCTCCGACGCCCCCCTCCCCTTCCGATCACCCCGTTTTCCCGCCTAGGTCTGAGAGAGGCGCTGTGTGCTCCCCTGGTGGGAACGTGTATGACTAGCCGACATTCCGCCGCTCGAAAGCGAAGGTCCCCAAGGCCGTCAGATCGGAAAGGATGCGCCGCCCATCAGTCCCCTCTCAGCTCGAGACCCAGTCACAGACCTGAGCTTCCGCTGCCACACTCGGCCCTGCGAGGGAGCTGAGTCAGCCTCTTGGGGCCGGGCTGCCCACCGAGAAATGCAGACGCTCTCCAAATGAGGCGCTGGGGCTGTGGTCATCTTGTCATCGCGGGAAACCCAAATTGAGAGCGAGGGGCGTTGGGTCCCAGCCCTTGGACGCTCGCCCTCTGGAGCTGAGAGAGCGTTGTGTTGGGTGTCTGCGTGAACCCCCCGCCTCCCTCTCCCCTTCCCCGAGCAGTCGGGCTACAGCGGCATCGGCTGCGCGGAGTGCTCCAGTGACTACTTCCGCTACTTTGGGGAGTGCAAGAAGGTGAGCCGCCTCCCTCTCGCCTCAAGGGCTCCCCTCCGTTGGCAGCAAATTTGCCGCAGGCAGTGGCCCCGCATCCGTAGCGAGTGCCCTGCATCCACCTCCGGACTTGAGCTCGGAGGCTGGCGGAGGGGTGGCAAGGGCCTTGCGTGTGTGGGGGTGGCAGTGGAGCACACCTATCATCCGGCACGGGTCGTTGCAATGGATGAGATACTCGATTTTTCAGCAGGGCTGAAGGAGGGCTGGGGCTGCCTCCTTGTTGACTCACAGTGTGACGGCGCTCTGGGCTTTCCGGTGAAGATCATCATCGCGATGCTCGTCTACATGGTCATCCTCTCCGCCTTGGCCGGCAGCGAAAACGGTCCGCCCGAGCGCTTCCCTCGCGCGCGACGTGAATCTCCAGGAGCACATTGTCAAGACCCGGTTCGTACAGCGCATCGGCGATGCCGTGGAGCCGCCCGCCAGGTGGCATTGATGCCCGGCGCTCCGACAGATCGCGTGCAGCGAACCCCTGCCTTCGTGGCGCTCGGTGATGTCTGCTCGAAGGACCGTTGTTGAGCTCAGGGCTAGAGATGCGGAGGAGCTGAGCCGGATGACGTCGCAGGTAATCCCATGCTGCAAATTTTTGTCAACTATATGCAGATGCTGGGCATACTTGCGTCATACAACTTGAAGGTGTGTCCCTCGGGCAGCCCCGCTTGCCCACCCCTTCCTCACCCATCCCCGCCCTGCCTCAACCCACCGTCACCCCTCTTCTCCCCCCTGCCCCTCTCCTTGATTGGTGCACTCCACTGTGCGGACCTGAGGCTGCAAGAGGCGCATGTTGTTACAGTGGACAGACAAGCTGAAGGATAATGTCCGATTAGTTGCTTTCTTCAACATCCACCTGGAGCAGTTTGCGCCCGAATGCTCGAACGATGACTGGAGCTACGAGCAGACATGGTCAGCTCCCAACTATAAATAAGGTTCTGCCTAGGGTTTTGTACATCTGGCGCGGTACAGATGCGTTCCCCATGTCCTCACCAGGGTTCGGCGTTGCCGGAGATGTTCCAAGCCTCTGCGGTGTGATCCCTTTTGAAGACGTTAGTGTTGTGGGGCTGATCACACATTTCTTTGCCCCTAGCAGATTGAGGTGCCAGTTGTCCCTGCCTCTCACCTGAAGGGGTGCTCAGAGTCACGGTGCGCAGCATGAGCAGCAGGCACATTACCATGAGTGCCTGAGCGCGAGCCACGTGGCGGTGCCCGCTTTGCGCATGGGGCGCAGCGCAGTCCCCCCCTTTCACCAGCACAAAGCCTGGTGTCCTGTAGTGCGGTCGCGGGCAGAGCCTCAGAGGGGGCCCTGCGGTGGTCGCATGGCATTCAGGGTGATGATCATGCTCACCCCGGTGATCCTCGGCTTGTGCATCTTCGCGCGCGTCATCCTCGTCGTGCTCCACCAAGGCTTCACCAGCACCTTAGGTCCGCCCCTTGCCACTCTCTTCTCCCATCCACATACTCACTGCGCAGCGCACTGGATGCGTAACCTCTCTCCCCTCTAGACTGCAAAAGGAAGCGCCGCAGCTGCTGCGGGCGGCCTGGCATCGTCTCGTTCCCGCTCATCGCCCAGTGCCGCCAAGCCCACCAGCCAGGTCCAAGCCCTGCTGTGCTCTCTGGCCGGCGCGGCCCGGGATGCCCCTGTTCTGCAACCTTAGAGTGCACGCGAAGCGTGGTGCTCGAGATAATACACAATGGGGGAGACGGGGGGGGGAGGACACTCAGCTTTCGGCTCCTTATGCTGACGCGTGGGCGGGGCGCTCTCAAGCAGGCGCTGCCTTAAAGAGCGCTTTCCCATCACTGGCCAATCCGCCCCAGAAGAATACCTCGCCGTTCAACTCGTGAGCCCCCCTCGCGTCCTGGCCTTTTGTCTGCAGCTTGCTGAAGCGTCCCTCTGGGTCCCCCCTGTTTCCTAGCCGGCCTTGTGGGCGCCTGGAAGTCTTCGGCGAGAGCAAGAACCGGAAAGGACGGATCGAGGGTACCCGTGGGGCGCGGCCAGGAGGTCAGTTGCATAGCCATGTGGTGCGCCTCGTTCACCTCCCTATGCCTTTCTGCTGCACTGATGGTGCCCATGCTGCTGCCATGCTGTCATCCTCAGCCTGGGAGGGGGGCGGCGGTGAGGGGACTGCAGGGTACAGCGCGCAATTTCCAAGCTGCTGACGTACACCATGAGCAGGAAGAAATTCGTTGCGAAACTGAAGTTTGCGGTGAGCCATCCTTGATCTGCGAGTAGCGCATTCGGCCGCCTCCTCGCTGCGCACCCTCGAGCCAAGCTCCAGTTTCGGTGGCCGGTGCCGTTCATCCACCCGGCCGATCCATCAGAGAGTGATGCGGCTGACATCAGAGAGTGATGCGGCTGACATCAGGGTGCGGTGGCGCAGGTGCACCAACTCGTTGTGCTCTTAAACTTTAGCTATGCTGCCTTGAGTGTCGCCGCTTGGAAGTACTTCGCATGCCCGGGTGGGCGTCCCCTGCCCCACTCCCCTAATCTCGCCCCTGGTGCTCCTTGGCCCCCTGCATGACGCCCCACTCCCCTAACCTCGCCCCTGGTGCTCCTTGCCCTTGCATGACGCCCCCACTCCCCTAACCTCGCCCTTGGTTCTCCTTGGCCCCTTGCATGACCACTCTCCTAACCCGCCCTGGTGCTCCTTGGCCCCTTGCATGACGCCCCATTCCCCTAATCTCGCCCTTGGTGCTCCTTGGCCCCTTGCATGACGCCTCGCTGCCCTTGTTGGAAGCAGGGAGCTGAAGCACAGGTCCTTGCCAAACGGGAGTGCCACGATGGTGATCCAACGGTGCGAATCTGATGGTGAAAAGCATGGATCCACGGGTCCCTGGGTAAGACCCATCTCGAAGTGGTGAACTGACAGCACAAGGTGCGGGGGTGTGGAATCTCTCAGAGAGCATCACAGATGGGAACTACTATCTCCAAGCCGAGCCGAATATTCGCTGCTACCATTTCGATGACAGCAATACCTGGTGAGACTCCACTCCGCTTGAGAGATCCCCTGGCGACCAATCGCAGGAAGAGCTTGCAGTTACGTGTCACGCGCTGGTGCATGAGCAGGACTGGAGGGAGTGCGTTCCTCGGCCTTTGCTTCCATGAGGCCTGTTGCTGAAATGCGGTCCTTCCTGATGTCTGGCCTGGTGACAAGTGGCATGAAGCTGGAACCCTGCTGCAGGACGAAGATGTTTTTCCCAGGCATCTTTGCCACCATCATTTATGTTTTCGGGATCCCGGCGCTCCTGGCATCCCTCCTGTATTTTGTCCGCAACAACCTCGAGGGCACGAACGCCCTCGCCATGCTCGGCGCGCTTTACCAGCGGTGAGCTCGCCTTCCTCCGCCGTCTTCCCGGTCCTCATGTTTCCTCCCGCTCCCCTTCACCCGCCAGCTCCTGGCCTGTCCCCCTTCAAATTCTCTCCAGGGTATCGATTTGATGGTCGCCTCAACCAGGATCTCAGCACGGGGAACGTGTGCATTCCGCCAACGGAGCTAGGGCGGGTATGGGGGGATGGCAGGTTTGACAAGGATTTATACATGTGGGAAGTATGCGTCCTGTTGACCAAGATGGGACTGTGCCTACCCATCGTGCTCTTCATCAACAGCAGCGACATCTTCGCGCTGCGACAAGGCGTCATGGCCATGGCGGTCATCGTGCTTGCCATGTTTACCACCGCATCCAACAACCCCTTTGACACCTGGTGAGTGTGCTATATGCTCAGCTTTACGCCCAGAACGGCAGTAGCAACCTGACGGGGGCTCGGGGAGAGGGTCGTGGCAGGGTCCTTAACCAGTTTCAGCTGCTGTGCTACGCCTCCTTGTTCTTTCTGCTCTATGCCGGATGCATCCTGACCGGATACATCGGAGAGGACTGGGAGGTAGGAGGGAGCTCACCCCACACCGAGTGGGCTCGGGTAGCCTGTGGGAAACGAAGTGAACATGCCCAGCCGGGAATGGTGATGTAGTGGCGAGTGATCATAGAGGCTGGCCTGAGCACATCCCCCGAGGGGGCGCTTCTCAAGGTGGCCCTCTGAGTGCAGAGTGCACCCATCCTTTTCTGCCAGCGGTACAATGAAGGTGCCGCTGGAGCATATAAACGGCACTGGCACGGAGAGTGGGACGATGCCTGATGACGATGGAGGGGCAATGATGGATGCAGGCGGCGCTGACTGGCATGATGGTGATTACAATCAACATTCCAGTCGCGATTTTCCTGTTGGCCCACTTCCGTTGGGCCAAGCGCACGACCGTACGTGTCTACACATTCACCAGCGCACTGCTGGGAAGGTGCTTCGGCGGGGGAGGGGATGAGAAGGCGAAGAAGGCGGAAGGTGGGTCCACTAACCCCCCAAGATAGCCTCGCTGCAGTTACCGGCACTTGCCAGCACTCCGGTGCTTTACTTCAAGATTGCTGCGAGCATCTGATGCGAAGCATAGGCGAGGGTTCAGATCTCGCCCGACCGTGGATAGAACCGGGAGGCGCTGCTCGATTCCAAGGTGGCACGGGGGCGGTGCGCCAGTGCTGAAAGTGACATGACGTCTCAAGAAGCACCATAAGCAGGCAGCCTTAACCGTCGCAACGTGTGTTCGAATTAAGGGGTCTGTTGCGGGCAGCCAAAGTGTGCTAACCGTTTTGGCAACAACTGGGTTTAAGTAGTGGGTACGCCCACATTAATCTGAGTAAACCATGGTGATGAGGAGAGACTTGGGGTATGGGAGCTGTGTCTCTACATTCGACAGAGCTGCAGCTCTCTTGGGTGACAAGTGTGAGGCTGCTGCTCTTTGTGAAGAAGCTGGCAGTGCACCGCTATGCCCGAGAACTGCTCACGGCCACTACCATTCGTCTCACCAAGGAGCAATGGTACCTTGGGCCCTCTCCACCCCCGCAATCCCCCCTTTGACGAAACACCCGCTCGCACCTCCCGCCTCCATCCATGCGGAGAAGGCATTTGAGAGATGGAGCATCCTCACAAATATTCCGTGTTCGTGATCCTGACAGCTGGCACTTGCGCGCACGCTGTATTGTACGGATCTGAACACCAAAGATCCAGCTGGCGCCCGTGTTCTATGCGCTGGACCTGTGATTTGATCTAAGTGTATCGCCTTGGTGTGCACTGCCACTGCTTTGGAACAGGCATAGCAAGGACACCCGCATCCCTGACCGCGCCACGTTGCGCAGCATGCTTGACGCCTTCTGGAGGGATGGCGTCATCGCCGACTCCGAGTTCAGGCAACCATCCCGCTTTTCCCCCATGATTGTCTCACGAGAGCCATCTCCAGGCGTGGCCAGAGGCAGGAAGTGTGTGGCACGGCCTTCGCTCGCCACAGCAACGCCGCCGCAGCTTCTTGTGGCACCGTGACTCAGCCCCTTCCTCATGGTGCGTGTTTCTTGGGGGTTGGGAATGCGCGCTGTGATGGGCGGCGATTCTGAGCCCACGTGGAAGCCACGGTCGGTTGCTCGAGAAGTGATGGAGAGCCCAGCTTCCTTTCACTTTGATAACCCTGCATGCTATCTGTGGCAACTGACTTTGGGCAGGCAGCCTACGGTTGCCAGGAGTGCAAGCGCGAAACAGCTCCTCGCCTCCAGCGCAAGCCAGAACTGTAATTTCTTGAAAACATATGTCCAAGCCTCCCTGCGCGCTCGCCTCGCTGGTTGATCATGGCACATCTGGTCTGGGGAGATCTGCTACCTGCACGCTTCGCACTTCTCGGGCTGACGATGAGGGAAGTTGTGTTTAACGCAGCCTGCAAGCGCCGAAGACAAGCGAAAATTTTGAGGATGCATTCAAACAAAAGACACGCACCCTGGAGACCCTCGCCAAGCACCCTGTGAGTGGGGCCACCACCCATTTGGACGACGCGCTACCCTGCTCCCTTTGTGCATTCAACATACACAGCGATTGCTGGAAAAGTTTTGAGTAGCTGAGGCTGGGATGCGCTGGGGCCTGTTGTCCAGGTGGAGCAGAACCTGCCTGTGAAAGAATTTCTGTGCAACGTAATGAACTCGGCGGATGAGCTCTTAAAGAAGGGCACGTGGGGAGCTCTGGAGAGCTTGTTCTACAAGACCGTGGTGCGCAAAAAGGAAAAAGCGATGCAGCGCCGCCGAGGCAGCGTTTTCACCGCCACAAACCGACGGAAGAAGGTTGAGACAGAGGTGAGAGGCCTCGCTTTACTCGAAGGGATGCTGCGGTTTTTCATGCAGCACGGACTGCTTTTCATTCTGCAGCGTTTGACGCTTTATAATCATACAATCTGCCTTTGGGCTCACTGCAGAGCATCAGCTACAATTTAAAATGGGTCGTGAAAGGATGCCACTGTGTTGTGCCAGAGGTGCATTGCAGTATACTTGATGCATGTCACTGTATTGGAAAGTGTCGTGGTTTTGCGAACTGAAAGGTGTCGTGGTTTTGCGTATCACAGAATGCTCGCATGCGAGCCGCGTCCTTGGATCCTACCAGAACATCCAAGAAGTCAAACTCACCAGATGCAGACTCTCATCCAGATTGTAAAACCTCATAAGGTTGTACAACCAACTCCTCATCGTATCTCATGTGAGATGTTGTTGTGATCCTCACCGGATGTTGTCTAGTGTATTTCCAAAATTGACATCATAATTAAAGGATACCCAAACTTTGGGGTCATTTGTTCCAAAAAAAAGGGAATGTGAATGTTCTGTTAAGGATTGAGTTTAATGTAACTTAAATTTATGCGAAACCGAACTTTGCAAAAATGATGTATGTGAGCTTTATCCCCGTTTTTGGAATGAATACCTGCTAACATAAGTCATGTTCGTCCCAGAAATTACGACGGGTGCTGACTTCTAGTCGGTGTGGCATTCAATGGTTGCAGTCGTGTCACATGACGATGCGTATTTCATCTCGGTCGAGCGGAGACTCGTGATATTGACTTTACTCAGTTCCCGATTTGTGGTGTGCGATGTTGCGTTGCCATATGTACCTTGATAACGTTTGGGCAAAAGGGGAGGCGCCGCGTATGCACGGTTGGCATATGATTTTCTGCTAGAGTTAGTTTCGCCCCCTCGACGGGAATTTCTCAAACACGAACACCAAGCCTCACATTATTTCATTTTCTTAAGCTTCTCGCCGCAGTGGCTGATTTTGGCGGCCGCTCTATGTGCTGTTCAGTAGCGTAGCTTCATCAACAGATTGACTCTGATTAATTTTGTTCGACAAGCACGTTATGCTCTGACCGATACCTTATATTGCATAGTTATACCCTCGGCGGCGCAAGCGCTAGGTTTGAATTTCGGTAAACGTGTGCTGGGCAGTGCCTGCCTTACCCGCATCCCTGTGCATTTTGCCCTGAATCTCACCCGCTTGTTATTTTTGTTTGCTAGTTGTTATTGTGATTATATTTCCGCGCGACTGATGGGACCCGCTTCCTTGAAAGTTGACTTCTTCATCCAAAAAGGAGCAGCGCGACTGGGGCTTGTCTCTGGCGGGATCTTTCCTCGGTCGTTGCTGACCATGCTATGGAAAGGTGATACGTTTGTAAGCGGTCCGGAATTATTTAGTTCGTTGAGCTGTCCATAAATTGAAGGTTGAATAGGTGCTTCGTGTGCCTCAAGCAACCGCAGAATTAGAGTGTCCCGTGGGAATCGCGGAACTCTCCCTTTCAAGGTGCGTGGTCTTGTGATCGCAGGGGAATTTCGTTTTTAGAATATCTATAAAGGATTTTGCATCGTTGCTAACGACTGTTCACCTTGGTGTGTGCAGGCATCACTTGACACGGCAGAGGTGATAAGCATCGTTCAAAGACAGTGGTTTACCTTAGCTTAGTATCACACATGAACTGAGCATCAAAGTCTGCGCGTGAAAGCACGGGCAGTAAGTAGTGATCAATAAATTCTTAAGAGAAAGCCGTGCTTTGAGTGCGCGTGTAAAATTTTAAGAGCTCGCAAACACTACTAGAAAGTATTGGGTTTGTGTAACAGCTTGTACTGACATGCGTAATAACTTTATCAGTACGAGTACTCGGCCAGAGATAATAGCGATGACTACTTGCAGACGTTGCTTGAAAGTGGTATCATTGCCTTTTTCTGTTGTAGGTCTCCGGTAACTGAAACAGGTATCGACAGTAAAAAAAAAAAACCCAATCGATAAGCCTTTTTCTAGACCTTACGTACATCGGTTTTTCTTTTAATATTTGAATATCAAGTTATCAAAATATCGGAGTTATAGGACTCCTGTATTTAAGCAACAGTATTAAAAGGACGCGTAAAAGGATAAAACCAACACCTCACCGGTTATTATCACCTAGTCTATGTGACAAAGTAGACATCATAACAAACTTACAATCGAATTATTTTTGGTGCATTTTGAAACCGAAATTGGTGGAACAATTCCATCTTCACATCTTAGACCATTTCTCCGAAGTGTGCAGTCGGGTATTCCGTCTCATATGATCGTGCTGGCGACATAGACAGTTGTGAAAATCGGAGGCAGGAGCACATTCTGTTGAAGTTGGGTCTCTTACCCATAGCTACAACATGGCTTTAAAGTGTGCAATAAGAACTTGCCAAAAGTAGGTGGCAACCCAAGGGGTTTGACCCTCCCCCTCCTCAAATAAGCAAAATACTAATACGAGATAACAAGATGTTTACTGCACGCACTGGCAAACTATTATTTTCATTTGCCCACAAGTAGTCTAGATGAGATGTGTTTCCCACCATGTAAGCTAGCAAAACCCACGATGACCAACATTACCAGCTGCACCAGACTGATACATACATGAAGCATGCACCTGTTCATCGGTGCAAGTCTGAGAAGGCACTTGTTCTGTCATAGTAACTTACATATGCTGTCTGTATAGAAATTCAAAGCAACAGTTGTTCAAATAAACTGCCGTGCCGTCTTCCCACTGCTGACCTTCCACACTTGGTCAGAAGGCTCTGCTTGGTCGGTGACGTTAGAAGCAGTCAAAATCCTTCAGGATGAAAATATGCCTGAACGTGCATTCAAAATGTCCTCTTGGCGATGTTTTGCTTTGTCATCTTTGAACCGCCAGGATCAGCAGTGGTTGCAGCTGATCCGACCCTTCGTGTAACGTAAGCCTTGTCCGGATCCTCCTCCTTCAACTTTGGTGGCTTGATTTCATTAACAGCCTTTCCACCTTTCTTCTGCGTGAGGCGCATCAGGCAAAGATGAGATATCCTTGTAGAAGTGAAAGGCATCCTTTATCACACTGACTGACACGTCAAAAGAAGCGTTCAACACTTTGCTAATTGTCTATAAGTTCGCATCGAGCGTTGCGAATCGAGCATGGCGGGGACAGCCTCGTGATCTATACGGCGTCACGACTTGCAAGCACATAACGAAAGCGCAGCCAAATACATTCACTCAAAATCCTACAGCGCGCCAGCCGGAGCAAACAGCTGTAGCCACTAACAACAACGCAACGAGTGGGCCTGTCCTGATGGTAATTCCGGATTTGCTAGAATAGACTCCCGTCAGTACTCAGTATCAATGACGCCGCTGGCATGTCCGACGGAGGCTGCTTGGGTTCTACTCTGAAAGCAACTGGCGTGCTGGTGCAAAAGACGATATGAACACATTCGACTGCCAGACTTGCAGTAAACATACCTTCTTCTTATTCGTCATGAAACTCCTCCAGTCCCCAACCTGAAAGGCAAACAGCAGTGGGTCGAATTCTGATGTACACCAAAGCGCACACGAATTGGGCATAACGTGCCCTCTTTCTCGGAACGATACAGGAGAATATTAACAGAAGGCTGCTCACGTCTTTGCAAGTAATCCATGAAGTGGCATCTAGCCTAAGATTGTAACACTGGAAAGCCAGAAAAGATAGGATGTCGAGATCTCTTGAGAGACATTCGCAGCGCACAAATATTTGTAATGGCGGGTAACATAAATCCAGCCCTTGCCATGCAAGTTTTGTTCAAGTATTTATTGTTGTGATAACTTGCACTCGACGGCTTTGTTGTGTTAGAGTTTCAATCATACCCTCTCTTCCCGAGTTTCTTCCCAAATTTTTTTGTCTTCCGCTTTACGTTTTCTGTCCTCTTTCTCAGTGGATATCTCGCCTTTCACTCGCTCCTTCTCAGCTTCGATCTGTTTATCCGCAGGGTTCAGGCTCAAGCACACAGGTTAAACTCGTTCCAACAGAATTGACGAGTGAGCATTTTACGCGCTCACGAACTATGTGCGAGTCGGAGAAAGGTCTCGCTACGAACGCAGCTTTACGGCAGTAACACAATATTGGGTTATGTCTGGCCTCATACAGTTTGAATGCACCCAGCTACACTCTACGGTCTTACCCGCAGGGAAACTTTCCGTCGACGCCACTCTAGTTCCGTTATAGTTTCGCGTGCCTTCACTCTCCACTTTTTGTGAAAATCTTCTGTTTCCTCGTAGTTCGGAAGCTACAAACCAGAAAACGGTAGCAAACCCAGAGCTATCAGTGCCGAAGCTTATCCTTTACTTCTATTGCTCATGGTGACATGATATCAAGATATCAAAAGAAATGAAATAGCGTTCTGATCAAAGGAGAGGCGCGCCACTATTCTATTGCCTACCACGCCGTTAGCTTCCAACAACTTGTACTGGGCGAGAAGCGCTGGATCAGATTTTATCTCTTTTTTGCGATCTTTCAAGACCAGCTCTGCAGCAGCAAACCGAAATGAAGTACAGACGGCTCAGTATATGCGAGCTGAGGTTCGAAATAACTTCTCCTCGAGGAAGAGTCATATCAGCAGGAAGTGCCTCAGGGAGACAAGTACCTTTGGCGTGATTAATGCTTTGAAGCAGGTCCTTGCGTCTACTTTCGTCAAGAAGCCACTCCTGCGCCTGGCCAAGCGCTGATGCAACAGCGAAGAGTCAGCGTCCGTGCCGTTAACTTCAAAGTCGCCAGCAGACGGACTGAACTCAACAATTACCCAAAGTTTCTCCCAAGAAATTCTGATAGCTTACATCCAGTCACAAAATTTCACGAATCAAAAATAGTAAGATGACAAAGCTGGGCACGCACCAGAAAAAGCATCTCTCGCACGAGGATGATGACACTTATCAGGGTGGACAAGAAGTGAAAGCTGTCAACCAAATATTCAAGCAAAATATTCAGCAACCCGGGAAATGGAAAACGATGGCATGAGGGAAAATCCAAACAAGAGAACACGTTCGGTCACCTTACGGTATTGCTTTTTGACAGCATCATCTGAGGCGTCGAGGTTCAGGTTTAGAAAGTCGTAAGGGTTCAGCTTGAAGCAAGATAATATGCTGGGGGAGGAACGCTGAGAAAGTCAAGGAGAGGACGCCAAAATTCCGTTCGCTTGGAACACAAAATGTCTCAAAACTGTAAAAAAATAATGAAAACGCTGCATCCTACCGTTCCACCTCGCCATCGCGTTCTGCACTTGAAACCTCCTTGAAAAAGTCCTTCATTAACGCTTCCTCATCGGCAGTCATTGGCTTGATTACCTGTGAATTTTCTAGTTTGACCTCCATAATTTCTTGCCCCCAGCTCTGCTTGCTCTGTGTTCAATTGAGAAAAATGATGCGGTGTGATGAGTTTCTTGTGAACTCTCTCATCTCACCCTTTCTGTTTGGCTCCTATAAAGCGCTAGCGTCTCAGGCTAGGGCTCTAGAGGCTAGGGCTCAGGCTAGGGCTCTATTTGAAATGGGACAGGGTACGGGCGCTGGGAACTTTACAAAGTCACATGCTGACTGCATATCACGACTGCGTCTATCGCGTGAGAGACAGTAATACTGTTGGTCCAATGGATTTCCCGATAATCATAATAGGATGATCGCTAGGTTCGCCTTTCTGAACCGCTCCCGTTGATTAGGAGTGGCGAGAAAAGAAGCGGAAAAGAAGGCGAAAGAAACAAGACACCGCGTCAGCATCGGGTCGGAGCCCTGAGTTGAAGACACAATTTTTTCCTGGGCGGGTGGGCAGGGAAGAAAAAATAAACAAAACCACAGGGGAAAAGCGTAGACTCGTCAGCAGGCAGGAAAAATGAGTGTTTTGCAACACGAAATTGCAAGTTTTAAAGCAACACCAGCGATACCACCGGAGATGAACAGACGCTTGTGATCGCAATTCAGAAACGATCTGGCTCCCTGATGACGCGTCATCGCTGTGACGGGAGAATGCCAAGGATCAACAGTAATACTGTTGGTCCAATGGATTTCCCGATAATAGGATGATCGCTAGGTTCGCCTTTCTGAACCGCTCCCGTTGATTAGGAGTGGCGAGAAAAGAAGCGGAAAAGAAGGCGAAAGAAAACAAGACACCACGTCAGCATCGCCTCTCCGCCCAAACCTCAAACCCCGCCTCTTGACGCCGCTCATCCCAACACTCAACCTCGAGCCAACAAAGAAAATGAAGTTTATACAAAAACAAAACTTGCACAAATGACTGTGCTGCATTCAGTTCAAGGTAGTCTGTCGGCACCAAAATCCAAGCCAAACGAGGGGGAGTTGTCCACGACTCATCTCTGTACCAAATTTGCTTTAAAGCCCACGCATACAAAGCATATGACCAACCCAGTGAGTGCTTTTGACAAATTATCAATCCGCATTAGGCACAATATGTCTCAAAGTTATACGTCCCGTTACAAGCCGATAGGTGTCGCGATTATGAACGAGGGGCGGCAATGTAAGGGCTGGCGGGGCGTTGGGGTATTGCTGGGTGCTGAAATGGCGGTGTATCTCTGCTGTGGTTGAGAGTGGGGTGTTGTGAGGGATTTTGGGTTTGAGATGTGGGTGTGGCATTGGAGGGCAAGTTTTTTAAATATATTCAACGAAGAGGTTCGGCACCCTGTTGGGTGATACCGTTCCAGCAGAACAAACAACACTTTGCAATTGGGCATTCGCTGCGGCTCTCGTGCCGTGCGCCCAGGTCGCAGCACGAGCGGCTCCTGTGGTGAATGCCCCCAACCTGCCACGAGGCCAAGTTGGTGCCCTTCGAGCAACCAAGCACAAGTTCCCGTCGACAATTATGAAAGAAACTACGGGCAAAGGCGTGCTTCGAGCACACGCATGGCAAAAAGGCATGGGTCAGGTGTCCAGACCCGAGCTGGCGCGTCGCCAACCATGAATTCCCACAACCTGTCATACAGGCCCGTCGGGGAATTCACCGTTGCCAACGCCCACAAGGGTCGGATTCACAAATACAAACACAATGAAAACTGAAGGAAAGACATCCGGCTGCAATGCTGCCAAAAGGTTGCAGTCGGGTGTTTGGACTCGCGCTGACGCGCCGTAAGCCGTGAATTCCCACAACCTGTCACACAGGCCCGTTCGGGGAATTCAACGTTGCCACAGCCTGCGCAGTTCGAATTC
The DNA here is from genome assembly GCA_001247695.2 of Cymbomonas tetramitiformis. Taxonomy (NCBI): domain Eukaryota; kingdom Viridiplantae; phylum Chlorophyta; class Pyramimonadophyceae; order Pyramimonadales; family Pyramimonadaceae; genus Cymbomonas; species Cymbomonas tetramitiformis. Next base: position 1,742 of record LGRX02023745.1, on the reverse strand, counting down.
ACAAAAGTTAACATCATACAAACTGTGGGAAAAACATGGGTGCGGCTACAACCTCGTCAAACAGCAAAAGTCAGGTGTCACGGCTCGAGTTGGCGCGGCTACGGTTGTGCATTCCCAAACGCCGGTCACACACGCCGGTTTGAGCATATTCGGCAAGCAAGCCCTGCGCGGTTCGAATTCGCAAAGCAATTGGTACGAAATATGGCACAAAAAGGCCGAGCGCATCGTGCACACACGTGAATACCGCTGAGAGTGCCTGTGACGGTCCGCCGTCACGGGTGTGAATTTATGACAAACGCAGCTTCGGGCTATCTCGCCGCTAGGCGCTCAACGGGAAAAATGCCCCTCTGCGGGAATTCGTGAGCGTGTTGTGAATTCGTGAATGTTTTCGGACAGCTGAGGATCTCCAGCGCTGCGGAACGGTGACATGCGTTTCTACTGCTATGCCACGTAAAACATGCCAGGCGGCAACGCGCTTCTGCCGCGCCGGCTCGTGGATTCGCAAAACGGGCGCGGGCCTAACTTGCACTCGCAGACTGTAAATTCAGGCTCAGATGGAAGCATGAAAAGCAGAAAGGCAAACGAGCCACACAGGGGGCAATTCACAGATAAAGCAAGCACAACGTCACGACTTCGCACATACGTCAGAGTGGCGTGACGGCACTCTGGGGATCCGAACCAGACTCTTACAAACTGCTAGTGACAAAGCTCTCATGTGGATTCAAAGTATATGTATGCAAGTAACACATTTAATACTAGGCCACAAGAGGCGAATATCACTACACCGCGGAATGGTTTTGAAAGGTTCGGATCTAACTTTTCGAAAGCAGAGCTAGCTAAATACTCAAGCGAGCATAGTGAAAGTCCGTGAATGCCATTGTCGTTTCGGATGCCCTGTGACCATTGGTTCCCAGTGACAGCGGCGTTTGGTGTCAACGCGCGCTTGCGTTTGCCCTGTCATGCATTGCCGAGACGTCATGTGTGGTCGTGTCGTGATGTCACTTCGCGTGATGTCGTGCTCGACGCTCTGCGGTTCTCGCGGATCGGCACGGGCTGGTCGCGGCGACGTCGATGTAGCGCTTGGCGAGGCGTCGTGCATGATTTAAACTGGGAGGGCGATCTGAGCAGGAGGGTGAACGTGATATGCTCCGGGCGCTCGAGCGGTCAATGAACTGGGGTAGGACCGTGACTGAGGGGGGGAATGACAATTAATGAAAAAGGGGGTCATGGCTGGGGCGTTTGCTGTCGGCTGAGACGGGCGCAATGGGGGCAACTGCGGTGGGGTCTGACATGGGCTGCGGTAGCGTGACTGAATATGGGGGGTGTGACAGGCCTTTCAGGGGTGCCCGAGGGACCCCTTCTAAGCGTGTTCATAGTTGTGACAGCTGTCGCGATTATGAACAAGGGCGGCAATGTAAGGGCTGGCGGGGCGTTGGGGTATTGCTGGGTGCTGAAATGGCGGTGTATCTCTGCTGTGGTTGAGAGTGGGGTGTTGTGAGGGATTTTGGGTTTGAGATGTGGGTGTGGCATTGGAGGGCAAGTTTTTTAAATATATTCCCCCCCCCCAGCTGGTGGCGTATGGATAGGGAGACATCAGCTGGCAAGACACGAAGTGGGTGTGGCGTGGTGATATGAACGTGATTGTTGATGCTGACGTGTGATTGCGGCTGCGGGTGCAGGCGCGTTGATCTCGTCGTTGATGTCGGTGGCTGAGCGGCTGCGGCTGCATTGATCTCGTCGTT
>LGRX02023743.1:0-16333 GCA_001247695.2 Cymbomonas tetramitiformis | reverse complement strand
TGGAGATCTGGGTAAAAGCTCTACGCATTCCGAGGAGGCGGTAAGGGTTTAAAACCTTTCCTCCGGGCCGGCATCCCGAGAACTGCCGGGTAATTGGCAAACCTATTGTCATCACCTGTGGTGTGCCGTGTTGGAAGGTTTGAAACCTTGAGCGTGGTAATGGATGTGAGATCTCGAGCCTTGGGGGAGCCTGGTAGTGCAGATGGCAGACCGGTGAGAGGCCGACCCTTGTGCTTAAGAGGTTGATCTCCTTATTGCGGTGTGTGTCATGGGAAGTGTAATGTCATCCCAGACAACAGGCGGCTGAGACCTGTATAATCATCCTGAGCAACAGTAGAAGATCTGTATAAAAACTTTACTGGTCCGACGTGGTCAGCGTGGACGTGACCTTCCCTAAGGGGGGGGGAGTTGTGCTAGGAGGCAAGCACAAGAGCAAGAAAAACGGCTAAGTACAAAACGCAAGAGTACTCAGTACGGAGTACAGTAGGACCGATCAGAATGATGTTGATGTGAGGTGCCTAGCCTGTTGTACGGAGTACTCAGTACAGTTGAGTTATGGAAAGAGTTCCTGAATGTATAAGAACTCTAAGTGTAACCAGTTTCGGAGATGAGAACTGAACTGAGAATTGTAACATAAAAGTAAAGAGCCGTAACTGCTGTATATTGTGTATTGAAAGCATGCACTTGAAAGCAAAAGCATAACTAGAAAGATTTACGAAACCGAAGTCTGATAGTTGACCAATCGTAATCATACCTCGTGCGGTCGTTTAATAAGTGTAGATAGAATAAGTCCGAAACCGTAAAGAAGAGAGAAAGCAAGAGTGGAGACTCCTACAAAATGAATGAAATTTCACTTTAAGAAATATTTTAAAACTTTTATTTTCAAGAAGTTTTTTGATAATTTTGTTAAATTTAGGGGAAACCATTTTTTTATTCTTATTTTGTTATTATTATTATTTTTTTATTAAAATTTTTTGTTTAAATCTTTATTTTACAAAAGCAACTTTAAGGAATGAAATTTCACTTTAAGAAATAGTTTAAAACTTTTGTTTTCAAAAAGTTTTTTGAGAATTTTGAAAATTTTGAGAATCTTAATTTTTTGGGGGATTTTGGCAAAATTTCAGAAAGTTGGAAAATTTTGAGAAATTTAGGGAAGTTGAGGAAATCAGAGTTATTTTGAGGAATTTGTGATAGATATATGTACAAGGGACCCCCCGCCCCCCATTTCGCGCATTGCTATATGCCAACATCAAACTGGGGAAACTCCCTCATTTTTTGAATGAAATGTTTCTCCAAAAAGTACCTAAAGTTACTTGTTCCGGAAACTAGTCACATTTGCTCCTGGAATAATATTTTCCCTTTTCCCAATAGCATTAATGCACATACCCATGACATGTTACATTTGATATTCATCATTCAAGACTGGCAGCCCCGGAAGAATCTGAGTGCCTGCTGAGAATTGTATTTGTGCCGTCAGAGCACATGCATGCAGCATCAGCTACACCACAGCACGGGCCGTTGGACAGTTACCCTCGATTAATAAAATGCTCCACCTCAAAAACTCGCATGAACACACTTCGGCAGTTGGTATAAAGCCTAAGAGCTCACCACATAGTCGCGAAAAGGTGGTTGTGATCTGCAGTATATCACAAGAAGCTGACAATTGCCCATGATAAACTGCCCAGTTAGGTTTCACAAATCACCATCTTAACATACCCAAACACCACATAGAGCCTACCTGCAGCTATAATGATCATGCATGTTCCCCACTCTTCAGAGCTCTCTACAAAGCCCTGTCCTTTCCTGTGCTAGGACAACACACGGTGTCATGCGCGGATGACTCAGCAATGTCATACATGCCAGTAGTGTCATACGCGCCTTACAGCATTAGCGCCCGAGACCCCTGTTGAGGAAGAGACCCCCCTTATATGGGAGTACACAGTACTACTGTACTGTGTAATAATGTGTCATGAAGAATACTGGCAGATGATAATGCAGTACAAGCATATGATAGGTTGATGAGACTTGGCCATGCTGACTAGGATTACCTCAGAGAGCTGAGTGAATAAGTAATGGCCAAGGCCAAAGAAACAGTTGAGATTTCTAGAGTAACACAGCCGCATGGCAAAAGTCAAATAATACCTAATTCTTACCTGCAAGTATATGTAGTAAGTCAGGACATAGATCCTAAGAGTGACATAGCTCACTATGACCTTATAAAGCATAATATAGAACCTTGCTTTATATGAGTCCCATCACAAGTAGTTACAGTGTCTGTTATGTGAGGAGGGTTACAGCTGCCTCCCACAAAATGGTATCAGTGTGCTACGCACCACCACCACCACCGCTTCCGCACGTTTTTTCTGATTTACAGTTATAGCTTTTCGGGCGAATTTATGTGTTCTCCTATTCTTCGGGTGGTATTTGAGCTCTCGCACTGCTGGTGCGTTACGGGTACCCCGGGCCTCGCTGGCCAGCAGCTTCGCTTCAGTTCCTTTCGGCTGGTTGGTGCTCGATGCTCAAATAAGTTGTCTTTTATGACCAATCTGGATTGAATTTCTTCTTCAGCGCGTTGCGAAATGATGGCTTACACTGGATTCCCGAAATCGGGCGCTTTTAGGGCCTAAAAGCGCCCAACTGCAAAAATACAGCTTTGCGGGGTTTGAGAATCTGCTTCTGGCTGCTGGGCATATTTGCGCTCTGACGCACTGGTCAACGCCTCGGCGTTTTTCTTACTCGCTGGCAGCTTTGCGCCGTTAATTCTTCTCGGAGATTGTGCCGATTGGTCAGCGTTTTCCGCGAGATCTTCGTCTACTCTCCACTCTGCGATTGGAATGAGTACGCAGCGTTCTTCTTTGGCTCGTCTGGTTGGAAATTAGCGTGATGAAGCTTCAAGTTGGCGCTATTCACCTGGCGTGCGTGTTCTTCGTCGAGTGTCTTTGCGACTGAGTGGAATTACGCAAATTTATGCTTTGGAATTCGAAAATGTTCTCTGAATTGGCAGATGCAGCTTGCGTTCTTTGCCCTTGCGCTCTACAGCGCTCTAGCGTTCTTAACAGTGGCGAACCCTAAGTGGTATCGCGCTGCAGCGTTGCTTTGACTTCCGCGGGCCGATCGTTGGCCAATTTTGCTCAATTTGTTTTCATCTTGCCTCTTCGAGTTCGCTGGAAAGCTTCGATTGAGATTTGGTAACAGCAGTTGCTTGTTTGCTGTTGGGCTTCTGCGTCTTCGCTCTTCCACTATACGCCTATACGGCGGAAGCGCTGGCAGATTTTTCAGAATCGGATTGCCGCGTTTCTCCACCAACTTTGGCGACTGTTTGCATGTCTTCTTCTCGGTCGCAGCGTGAGTTGCCGCCTTGGCGGAGTGGCGGCCCTGGTGCTGCGGGGGCTTCCCCTGGGCCTTCCAGGCTCTCAAGCTCGGCTCGGCCGTTTGAGCCTGGGGTGCGGGATGAGCTTGCAGCTTTGGAGCCCACTCCTTTCTTTGTTCCGCGTGCTGGGAACGGGCCTGCCGGGGCGCGGCGAGGCAGCGGGGGGGGAGGAGGAGTGCAACGCTCTCTTGAAGAGCAGTACGCGCGTTTCTCAAGCGCGCCAGTGCCTCGAGGAGAACGCGACTCACAAGCGTCGCTGCCCGCCACACCCATGGGCTTTACCAACGAGCCGCGGGACACACCTGGCCAGGTGTCCGCTACCGTCCGCATGTTTGAGCGGTACTCTACACCGCAACAACGCGCTCTTCTGGCTCGCGCTACTCCACGACGTGGCCAACCAGCTTTCGAGGAAACCAACACGGTCGCTATAGCCACCCCATATTCCTTGGAATCACCTCCTCGAAGTGAAGCTGTAGTTGATCAAACACTTGTAGTAGAGCACCGTGCTGCAGAGTTACCCACTGGTAGTGACATGTCGGCGCACAAGCGCGAAGGCGTGCCTCTGGGTAGCGAACGACGCCTGTCTGGCACAAGCGTCAAACTTGCTCGCCAAGCAGTGGCAGTGGACATCTTGGCTCAATACGTCCTACGTAGTTGGTGGAGCACTTGGAAGGCGCGCGTATATAGTGGTAGCGCTCTTCCAGTCTTCAAGGCATGGCGCCTACGAGCCCGCCTCGTGCGGACTGCCACTTTCTTTGCAGCATGGCATGAGCAAGTCCAACACGAACGTCAGGAGAACATTATGCGAGCAAACTCGCATTTGTCATTTCTACTCTTGGGCGTCTGGCGAGAGGAAACACGTCGTGTAAAAGAGATCAAACTCGAGATCACGAAGTGCAACGACGCTCTATCCAGGTTCTACGCGGAAAAGTGTGTGAAGGCGTGGAGAGCTATCGTGGATTTCGCGTCCAAGTGCACACGTTTTGCGGTACAACGCAAACAGCACGTGAAGCGCAAAGCCCTTCACGAGTGGGCAGCACTGACGGACGTCCCTGACGTGACTCCAAACCAATGGGCGACTTTACGTAAACATTTGCGCCGCCTGAGTGGCGAGGAGAACGCGATTGCAGCGATCACATGGGAGGCTCACCTCAAGACGAAAGGTGGAGAGCAGCGTGTGATCCCATCGCGTGGGCTGCTCTTATCCCACGTCGCCTCAGCGGGCCATCATTATCATCACCTCACTCGAGCTGTGGTCACAATCATCCCAGCCAACCGACCTGCAAGGCTTGTGAAGTTGGGAGTGGACGTTGAGGACGTGATTAGAACATTGAGGCGTACAACCACTTTGGAGATCCACGTCCCACAACAGGGAGTACGAACCGTGCCGGACCGCAACCCCTACGAGGTTTTATCGTCCGAAGATGACCCCACGACGGATGCTGAGGATGATGGACCTATCTATGCGCCACCGCCGTCCCGCTCAAAAGCCCCAGCAGCCCCACGACCTACCCAACGAGAACGTGGAGTCCGCATGCAGGCTTTAATGGAAGTAGCCCACCAGAAGGAGATGGCGAAGCAAGAGCGGAAGCAACGGAAAGTGACCAAGCGCAAGCTCGCTAAAGCTCGACGCCGCAGTGGCGGCGACCATAGCACGTCGTCTGAAGCTTCATACAACTCCAATGAGATGGGAACCACATCATCATCATCGTGTACCATCCACTCCGAGTCACTCTCCTCCGACACCTCGCATGCCTCTTCGTCTAGAAGCTCTCGTAGTAAAGGAGGGCGCCAACGTCGACGCCAAGCTCAAGCAAACCGACATGAGCAGCAACTACGAAAGTTGCGGGAGGAGTCCGAGAAAGTTGTGATGGAAGCTGCAGCCGCTCACCAGCTTCAACTCGCTGCACTTCAAACGACCATGCAGAAGGCTGCGGAGGAATCTGCTCGCGTACAGAAGGAGCTCTTGATGGAAGTGCAGCACGAAGCTCAACAAGCTGCACTTGAGGCCGCGGGCGAGCAAGTAGCACGTCATGACCAACAGCTTCAAGAGCTTCAGCGAGTCGCAGAAGAGCAGCGCCAACAACTTGACCAGGCTGCTCAAGATCAACGATTACTTGAGCAACAGGTGGTGGAGAGCCGCTCAGTGGTGGAGGCCGCGTTCAAATCTGCTGATGACCGCGTGAGCTTAGAGGAGCACGCTCAGCCGCTCACCACCCCTGTGAGTTGCGCGACTGTGACGAGCGACGCTCCCAAAGCAGAAAGGAGAAGCCTTGGTGGTACCCTCGTCAGCCACGACTGTTGACGTACGTGATCAACACAAAGGAGTGACGTTCGACCCTATCGTGCAAGCATCCTCCCCTACGACAAGTGTACGAGACCGGATTGCCAAGCTAGACTGGAGGTCCATCAGTGCACCTGCCGTCGTGGCTATTCGTGCACACGTGGAAAAGCACTTGGCGGGCCACGCGGACAAGCTGGAGGCAGAGCGTATGTTCTTTGCCGTCGCAAGAAAGTACCGGGAGCACGATCTAGCGTCAGGGTGCGGACCACCAGTCTCTGAGGCGCCTGCCTCTGAACTCCCTTCGCCACCTCACATGGGCAAGGCCGTGATTCTCAACGTGCACAACGAGGTCGCGTCCAGCACCACCAACATTCCGTGCTCGAGATGCACCCGCACCCCGCAACCTCCTGTAGCTATATGGAGCTGCGAGGTGATGACCCTTCCAACCTTGTCAGAAAGCACCCAACTCGTGCCGTTGTGTATATACTGCACACGGGGAGTTTGGCCTGGTGCGTTCGACCGGTTTCCATCGGTGAACCCGAAACCGCCTCCAGTGCGTAGCGGCGGAGGCGGCGATGACGGAGATGGTGGTGGTGATGATGACGGTGACGACCCGGGAGGACCCGGTGGCCATCAAGGGGGGGGGAATGAGCCGCCTGACGACCCCACCTCTGACGCACCTAGCGAACCCTCGCGGAATCCTGAAGGTGGACGTCGCGGCCATGGCGGGGGCGGAGGCGGTGACGACCCGCCCGACGATGAGACGTCCTACAGCTTCGGTTCGAGCAGGAGGTCCTCGTACAATGATGGCAGGCAGCAAAGGGAGGAGTACACCAGGCACTCATATGCCCTCAAGGCCGCGAAGGACATCATGTCCTTGTACTCAGCACCGTTGGAGGGGTCCACAAACCCCTTCGGCCCGCTGTTGCGATTCGTGGACGAGTTCGACAGGTGCTTAACCCTTCCGGTGGTGCTCCTCGCGATGAACACCCCATGCAACGTGCCCAACGGAGCATTCGAGTTCGGAGAGCCGATTCTCTCGGTGCATATTTTGTTGAAGGAGATCACCCAACACTGCTTCCCTACACCTAGCTCCGAAGGAACGGAGCTGCGAGGGGTTCTCCTGGATGCCGAAGCGGACAAGTCGTTGAACCTTGAGAAGGTCATCGTGCCGCTAGCGAAGCTGGTCGTGCCGCTGAAGAGTGAAATGGCCACCTTGGGCTCGTTCCTACGCCGAGTGCGCCAAACTCAAGGACGCATGGCGACACCGCGCAAGGTGCGCGAGTTTTGGGATGGACTACATCTAGCCCATCGCGTGGTGACCATGTTGGCGACACACGAGCTTACCACTCCGGTTCCGGAATCCGACCTTCTGGACGTCTTCCTCTCGGGCTTATCCGCGGAGGTACGAAAGGAGGCGTTCGAGATTGCAGAGCGGAAGGGGACCCCCTTGATCCTCCTCGACCGCGCCCTTCCAGCCAGTCGACGCCTAGCGCTTGAATACGCCATTGAGGCGGAGTTGCATTTGAGCAACGCGACGAGTAGGAGAGCACCAGTGCAGCTACTGGCAGCAGTGGAGGTCTCGGAGGAGCTTCTAGCTCTAGCCGAAGATCGTCCCGCGGGTGCAACTCCTACTGGGCAACGTTTGGGCTCCCCGGAGTACACTGGCTGTAGGTTGTGCCAAAGCAAAGAGCACTATGCTCGAGAGTGCCCACAGGCTGCTCTTCGTAAGAAGGAGTGGGCCAAAGCACTTCTGGCTGAAACCTTGGACATGATCACGCACGAAGTGGAAACGGATGAATACTGCGACGTGCTCAACGCGGTGTTGCCAAAGGAACTAATGGATTTTGCCGCGGAGGACTCCCTCGAGCTCGGAGTACCCTCCAAGTCCTAATGAGCTCGGGCTGTGGGATCCCACATCCCCGCGATGAGCCCCCCTCCTACCTCTCGGAGCAACAGTTGCGGGAAAAGTGGAGAAGAGCCCGTCGACGTCAAAGGCGAAGCGCTCCTTGCACAGGATACCTAGACTCCGATGAGCTCAACATGCTACCCTCGCGGGCGATGACCAGCCCTTCTCCCGCGCCGGAGCGTCAAGTGGTCGAAGCTCGTCTTCACAAGGAAGCCAAGTCTCCAGTGTGTACGAGCGAGGACCTGTCAGACGACTCCCAGCACGTTGGGAAACGGCACCGACGTACCCTAAAGGTGACCGAGAGCTACCGCGTGCACTTGGAGCCAACGGGCCAACCATTGCAAGGTTGGCAATTTCGAGCCGTCCGAGGGCAAGGGACGAGCGCTCTACGCTCCAAGGTGGGCACACGGGGCTTGAGGTCCTCCATCAAGGCTCTGGAAACGGACCTTGCACCGCCCCGTACACCTCCGCGGAGCACGAGCCCACCGCTTTGGAGAGCCGGGCATCGACGCAGCAACCGAGGACCCACGCGGTCACCAACGCACAGCGCGGTTACCACCAACAAGCGAGAAGCTCGAGCTCGATCACCCTTACCCGCAGCCCTTAGCAAACTTAAAAGGCTGCAAGAATACCGACGACGACGTCAAGACATCCAGCTTGGGCGTCGACCTCGTACGCCCTCACCTAACAACAACACGACTGTCGAGGCAACCTCAACCACACGGAGTGACCGCCCCCGACCATGGTTGTCACCGACCCATGCAGCTCGAGCTGAAGGAGCTCCAAGGAGGAGGTGGCTCAGTGGGCTGGAGAAGGTTCGCCAACGGGAGAAGCTTAAGCGGGATTACGCCAGTGGCCTCCCATATTTGGAGCGGGACTCTCCTATAGACGAAGAGCTACTGCACATCTTAGCCAAGGAACAAGCGCAAGAGGAAGTAGAAGACGGACTCCTCCAGTACGCAAGTGACTTGGCGACGAATGACATGGCGCGAGCGGCGAAGGACAAGGTCATCCAAGTGGCCTTGTACCCACCTGATTACCCACCCAGGGATCTGGTGCAGACAGCCACCGCTCAAGGGCTCTTGGCCGATGCAGGCACCTACGAGTTACCATGGGACTCTGACATGGACGACCCTCTTGATCTAGGCGACCTTCATGCCAAGGACGACCCCATCGAGTGCCAGCTCAACAGCATCACCGACAGTGGGGACATGAGCCCTGGTTGGAGTGATCTCTTGGCGGCTGTATCAACATCGCGAGCACCACCTCGACAGATCAACAATTCCAAGGCCCCCACCTTGTTGTTGTTCTGGGCGTACGTGAACGGTCGTCGTGTAAAGGTGCTGGTGGACACTGGGTGCTCCACCAACATTATCTCGGATAAGACTGTACGCAGCATTCCATCCTTGACGCCTCGACCTCACGAAAACCCCATGCGAGTGCGAGTAGCCGACGGCGCGTCGTACGATGTCAACACGTGCGTCCGCCCTCGACTGCAAGCGGAGACCACCAAGGGGTTGTACGTCAAGCAATTGGAGCTCAGAGTGATGCCCATTGATCTTTGCGTGGATATCATCCTTGGAGGACCTTGGCTAGCCTCCCACTCCCCAGTCACCCTGGATTACTCCCGATGGGGTTCCATCCGGTTTGGTTCTGGAAGCAAGAGAGTGGTCATTACAGGCTGCTCGCCGGGAACGCCAGACCCCTCAAGACCCAAGGATAAGGCCATGGCGTTGGTACAAGGAGTATTGCTGGACCCCAAAAGGGTACGCAAGGACCTTCGAGCCCTCCAATCTAAGGATGAGTGTGCCTTCGTGGTGTACCTGGCGCCCGACGGCACCTTCGGGGCGGTCGCCTGTAACGAAGATGCCGACGCCGAGACCAACACCAAGCCCAAGGACGCTTCGTCCGAGCATCGCGTCACGTCTAGCTCTGAGCAGCAAGACGCCCAAGTCGCGAGCGCCATGGACTCCTCCCAAGCGGATCTGGGTGAAACGGACGCGCCTGCGCTGATGTCCGCGTCAGACACCGACTCCGAAGCCGAGGACGCTCTACTCCTCCGGGAATCTGTGCGGCCCAGCCCAGGCACCAGTGACGAGGACCACTTGGATAAGGTTTACGCAACAGTGGAGTCCACCCGCCCACAAAACTTTGACGTGGTCGCTCTGGAGGGTGCTGTTGGTCCCCCTGCGGACCACGCGCCATCCAACAACCTACATCTCGGGTTCTTCCAGAGCAAGCGGGAAGCTTTGGGAGCATTCGCTCTATTACCTGAGCACGTACGTGCCCAGGCAATCGACGACCATGCGCAAGGGAAACCACCCACCTGGCATGCCGAAGCCGCAGCCGCGCTGGAGCAGGGAAGGCGCTTACTCCGCGAACGTCGGCCGCGGCGCAAGCGTGTGCGCTGGAGCGACGAGAAGCCCCATACGAAAGGTTTATCTCAAGAGCAGGCCGCTCCAGTGGCTGAGGAATCACCGTCACCGCCGCCCAAGCCCCACGCCATGAAAGAGGAGGAGCCGGACGAGATTGACGAGACAGTGTCCCCAGAGATATGGCAACAGCTGCGCGACCTTGAGGAGGAGTTCAAGGACGTCATATGTACGGAGCTGCCTGACTCCGTCCAAAGCCGCGACTACAAGAACAACATTCGCTTGCGATCCGACTGGAGTGGACAACCGCTACATCGGCGTAACTACAAGTTGTCGCAAGAGGAGCTTCGGCAACTTCGTGCACAACTTGACGAGCTGTTGGCCAAGGGGTACATCCGTCCATCGGCGGCTCCCTGGGGCTGTCCGGTACTTATGGTGCCGAAGCCGAGCAACCCTAAGGAGTTGCGCTTGGTTATCGACTACAGGTCGATAAATGAGATCACTGTCAAGGACAAGTACCCTCTTCCTGACGTACAAACCCTCCTCGATGACCTACAAGGAGCAACCGTCTTCTCCACTGCAGACGCCTTGTGGGGGTTCTGGCAAGTTCCCATGGAACAGGAGGACATCGAGAAGACGGCCATGACCACCCACTTTGGAGCTTATGAGTGGCTGGTCATGCCTATGGGACTGAGCAACTCACCGAGCACGTGGCAAAGAATGATGACGCAGTACCTCGGACACCTACCCTTCTGCAGAGTGTTCGTGGACGACATCATGATTTTCAGTGACACACCTGAGCAGCATGTCGGCCATGTACGTGCCGTACTAGCCGCCTGTCGCCAACACAAAGTATACCTCAAGCGAAGCAAGTTGAAGCTGTGCATGCGAGCAGTACGCTTCCTTGGCCATGTGTGCAGTAAGGAAGGTTGTCGTCCCCAACGCGACAAAGTGGCCTCGGTTCGCGACTGGCCAGAGCTCGAGACTGTCACCCACGTGCGCCAATTCCTTGGAATGTGTGGCTTTTACCGGCGGTACATCCAGTCCTTCGCCCACATTGCCCACCCTCTTACTCGCCTCACGAAGATGGGAGTGCCGTGGACTTGGGGCAAGGAGGAGAAAGAAGCCTTCCAACGATTGAAGTCAGCATTGATTTCGGCGCCAATCCTTGCCCTACCGGACCAGCGCTCAGCAGCCGATGGGTCTCGCCCATTTTGCGTGCAGACCGACGCCAGTGCGGTCGCGCTAGGAGGCGTGCTGATGCAAGACCTGGGGCGAGGTCTTCAACCGCTGGCTTTCGAGAGCAGGCAATTCTCCTCGGCCGAGCAAAACTACCACGCTGGGGAGCGGGAGCTGTGCGCCATCCACCACTGCACCACGGTGACGTGGAGGCATTACCTTATATTCACCGACTTCAAACTCATGGGTGACCACAAACCCTTGCAGTGGCTCTTCGCACCGGCTCGGGAGCTGAGTCGACGCCAGGCACGCTGGTATGAGGACTTGGTGGAAGTGGGCGTGCACCAAATGGAGCACGTACCTGGCCGATGCCTAGTGGTTCCGGACGCCCAATCCAGACGACCAGACTACAAGCAGTCATCCGCCAGGGAGGGGCTCAAGGAGAAGGGCGTGGTCGACCGGGATACAGACGAGCCTCGTCCGAGTGTGCCAAGGGAGCCAGCTGAGAGCTCGACCCCCGCCGATCCCACCTCAGTATTCGGTGCAATCGACGAGGATGACACCGACGATGAGCCGTCCGAGGAGCCCGCTAAAGTCAAGATCCGTGAAGACCCCACCTCGGTGCTCGACACCACGTTTGATTACTCCGACTCTGAAGACGAGTCTGTACCCCCGGTCAGCCCTCCGTTGGTCGTCGGGGAGCTCACTCATCTGAATGGGCTCACCTGGGTGGAAACCCCCGACCTGTGGGAAGACGCAGCTGAGACGTTGCACACCGCGGAGCGCGCCTTGCATGAAGCCACCCTTGCTGGCGTCACTACTCGCTCTCGCTCGCAACCGGAGCAAGCCCCCTCGCCAACCCCCTCAACTCCTCCTAGTCCTTCCCCTCCCAGCAAACAAAGTTCCCCTCCCGCGTCAAGCTCCCACTACGATAACGTGGTAGACCGGCAGGACTGGAAACTGGTAAAGGAGAAGTTCGAAGAGATCTCAGCGCAGTACGGCCCGTTCGACGTGGACGCGTGTTGTGACTCCATGGGCGTCAACCGCCAAGTGGACACCTATTGGACGGAGTGCCTCAAGCAGCAATGGCGGGGAAAGCACGTCTGGTGCAACCCCCCCTATACCAAGGACAGCAACCTCATTGAGAGGATCCTACGCCACTTCATGGCCGAGTGGCGCGCCGACCCAGAGAACACGTCGGCGATGTTCCTACTGCCGGACTATGACGCGTCCTGGCGCACCCTTATCCAGCCCAAGTACGGCCTGCACGTGGTCAAGGTGTTCGACCTCAAGGATGCCAAGGGTCACCCTACATGCTTGTTTGAGTCACCAGATGGAGGCCGACCAGCGTTGCGGTGGCCCGTGCTGCTGGTGTGGGCGCCAGCGGCCAGCCGGACTCGGCCTCGAACAACGAATGCCCGTGCGCCTGCAGCTCAAGGTGCAAGCGAGCCTATGGTTACGACGGGGCCAGCAGCCAAGGCGCGCGCAGCCAAAGGACCACTGAAGGCATGCCAGTTCGTAAAAGCACTACGCGCGGAGTACGAGCGTAGCCCTTACCTCACGATGTTAAAGGAAGAGCTTTTAGCCGCCCCGCACCAGCGCACGGACACCTTCCGCATGGTTGACGACATGATCTGGCGCATCGCGGAGGGACGCTACCAGCTGGTGTTGTCGTCCGACTCTCCCCTTCGAGAGATAGTCATGCGTGAAGCGCACGAGTCTCCCGCGGCGGGGCACACCGGGCGAGATAAGACTCTTGCTCGGATTGTGCGGCGGTTCTGGTGGCCCCGCATGAACAAGGACGTCACCGACTGGGCCCGCTCGTGCTTGATATGCCAGCAGACCCGCCCGAGGAACAGCTATCCGGATGGGCAGCTGAACCCCCTCCAGGTCCCGGTCAGGCTGTGGCAGGTGGTCAGCATTGACTTCGTTACTGGACTACCACGCACGGAGCGGGGCTACGACGCCTTCGCCACGTTCACGGACAAGTTGTCCAAGATGGTGCACGTGGTCCCCATGCTGTACTCCGACAGCTCGGCTGAGCAAGTGGCGCGAATGTACTTCGACCATGTTTGGCGACTGCACGGTGCTCCTATGAAGATCATTTGTGACAGGGACTCTCGCTTCCGTGACGCCTTTCACATGGAATTGCATCGCCTTATGGGGGTGCAGGTGGCCTCCACTACGCCGTACCATCCACAAGGAGACGGCCAAGCGGAGCACACAAACCATACGGTGGAGCGCATGTTGCGCGCCTACGTTGACGCAAACCAGACAGACTGGGATTTATGGTGCACCCCGGTGGAGTACGCCATTAACGACTCCAGGTCCGCAGTTACTGGATTCACACCCTTCGAGCTTTGCTATGGGCATGCCCCGGCGTCGCAGCTCGACTTCTTCGTAGAAGCTGCATTGGCCTCTCGTAGGGGCCGTGCCAAGGGGGGGAGAGGGGACGTCGTGAAGAAAGGCACGGCCCACGAGACCGCCCGGCAGTTTGTTCAGCAGTTGCAGACTGCTCGCGATAGGTTGCTGGTAGCTCAGCAGCAGCAAGTGGCCCAGTATGACGCTCGCCATCGTGCTCGCCAGTACGCAATAGGTGACATGGTGTGGGTGGACGCCACGCATCTCACCCAGCCCGGGGATAGGGGCCTACACAAGAAGTTGCTGAAGAAGCGCCTGGGCCCGATGGAGGTACTGGAGGCCTTCCACAGCGATCGGCAGATGGAGCTCGCCCCCGAGGACCGAGGGGCCCCCGCGGCTTACCGCCTGAAGCTACCACCACAGTGGAAGGTGCACGACGTCTTCACCGTGGATAGACTCACCCCAGTGGAGTCGGGCCATGGCAAGTTCGCGGACAGGAGTGCGGAGATTCCGCCTCCCCCTGTGGACGTAAGCGGTCGTAAGGAGATGGCGGTGGAGTGCAATGAGAGGTCACGCACGAGGAGACGTGGCGGGCGGACATGGACGGAGTACATGGTCAAATGGGTAGGTATGCCGCGCTCCGAGAATGAATGGAAAACTCGCGAGGACCTCGAGTTCGATGGAGTTGGCCGAAAAGGGATACCTAACCGCGCTCTACAGGAGTTCGAGAAGGTCGAGGCCAAGAGGCAAGAACGTGAAAAGAGCAGAGTCACCCGCAAACGCGAGGAGTCAGCAGGGGCGATATGGATGACGGACCCTGAGGAGTTACAGGCGGACGGAATGGCGTGGATCCCGGAAGAACGAGCTGACGACGAGGTGGGCACATTCGCGACGGTGTCACCCACTAGTTTCATGCCATCCCAAGGACCTGGTCGGGGAGCAGCACGCCTACAGCCGTCTCGACGCCCAATACGGATCTTGGTGTTGTTTTGTGGCACGGGCTCTGTCGAACGACAGTTCAGCAAGCAGTTTCCCGGGTGTGAGGTAGTCTCGGTGGACATCCAGAACCGATGGAAGCCCACCCACTGCGAAAACATCCTGCACTGGGACTATCGGCAGTTCTCGCCCAAGCACTTTGACGGCATTTGGGCGAGCCCTCCATGCACGGAGTACAGCCAAGCCAAAACGGTAGCGGTACGAAACCTGCGTGGTGCTGACAGGCAAGTGCGGAGAACGCTGGAGATCATCAAGTACCTCCAGCCGAGCTTCTACTTCATCGAGAACCCGCGTGGCCGAGCTCCTCATGGGTTACACACTCGCCGATGCATGCAAGGGTTGCCACTTCCGCATCTGGCTACATATTGCAAGTATGGTATGCCCTACAAGAAACCCACCCACTTCTGGACCAACGCGCCTATCACCACCTTGAGGTCCTGCGACCCTGAAAACCCCTGCGACTTCAAACGCCGTTATGGGCGACACGAGAAGATGGCGCAGAGCGGCTCCACCTGCAGAGAGTCGAGCGACCCTAGGCCAGGCATGGGAGCTGGATGGCACGTGTATGGCATCCCCGCGGCCTTGCTTAAACAGCTATTCAGCTCTCTACCGGTGGAACAACCCGTGGGGTCAATCGCAGCGGTATGTGAATACCTAGCGGAAATACTCTGGAGAGATGAAAATGAGACAGAGCTCAACGATGAGAGAGTCTGCGCTAATCTGGAAGAAGCTGACGAGGAGCCTGTGACCTTGATGCCGGAGTACAACCCTACGCCGCCACCAGTGATGTCCGACGACAGCGAGTGGGACACCATGGGTTCCGAATCAGCCTAACGACTGTGCATCTAAGCACAAGCGAGGACGCTTCCCACCTGAAGGGGGGGGAGTTGTGCTAGGACAACACACGGTGTCATGCGCGGATGACTCAGCAATGTCATACATGCCAGTAGTGTCATACGCGCCTTACAGCATTAGCGCCCGAGACCCCTGTTGAGGAAGAGACCCCCCTTATATGGGAGTACACAGTACTACTGTACTGTGTAATAATGTGTCATGAAGAATACTGGCAGATGATAATGCAGTACAAGCATATGATAGGTTGATGAGACTTGGCCATGCTGACTAGGATTACCTCAGAGAGCTGAGTGAATAAGTAATGGCCAAGGCCAAAGAAACAATTGAGATTTCTAGAGTAAAACAGCCGCATGGCAAAAGTCAAATAATACCTAATTCTTACCTGCAAGTATATGTAGTAAGTCAGGACATAGATCCTAAGAGTGACATAGCTCACTATGACCTTATAAAGCATAATATAGAACCTTGCTTTATATGAGTCCCATCACAAGTAGTTACAGTGTCTGTTATGTGAGGAGGGTTACAGCTGCCTCCCACATTTCCCCTAGTCGGAGTCCAGTTGTCTGCATGCCAAGGCAAGGGAAAACCTCATTGAGATCACAAAAGTTCCTGCCTCTAACCCCACAACATGGTCGCAGTCCAATGCGATCCTTTTCCATTGTGTACCTTCCCGTGATGGGTCCTCGCAAGCTCCATCCACCTCCGTCGTATACAGTGACCGGTGCTTTGCGATTATAAATGAGATGCAAGAGCAACAGCAGAGCGATGAACCGCGTTGTCGGTGACAATGTCTTTGAAGTCAATGCTGCCCACTTCACTGCCTACGACACATGGCATCTGATTGCTGGCACCCTCTGCCACCATCTTACTGACACAACTGGCCATCATTTGAGATAAGAAAACGTCTTGGTTGTTCGGCGTCGCTCCTGCAAAAGATCGCATCCGCCCGCACACATCAGGCCAGTGCAAAAGATCGCACCCGCCCGCACACATCCGGCCAGTGCAAA
>LGRX02023740.1:0-19593 GCA_001247695.2 Cymbomonas tetramitiformis | reverse complement strand
CTCCGGCATGTTTGCAACTCTCGCGGCTTGGCCACGCGATGACAATTCCTTTAATCCACTCGCCAAGATTGTTGGAGACCTCACCACCATCATAAGGGAGTTGACTTCGCACAAGGTCATCCCGAAGGTGCGATAAAATATGCTCCTCCATCCCACATGCCACCTGCAACTGCAAGCACGTAGGGTACATTTACGGGGTACACGCTTAGTACATACGCCTCCGGTGCGTACCCGGCGCGGTGCATGCCGGGTACCTATGTAACAGAATAACGGTGCGTATATACTTGCTTTGTACCCGGTACATAGAATGACCCGGTACGCCTGCACCCACCCTGCACGGGGCGTGTGTCGATACAGGACAAGGCGTCATTGGACAAGTATGTACAAGAATGGTTCGAGAACATCGAGAGCACTCGGGGAATGTGTTCACCACATTGGTGGGTCCTTAACACGCACTTGCTTTCGCACACGGTCGATCAGATGTTTGACCTCGGGCCGGTTCGCGAGTATTGGATGTACGTGTTCGAGTCGTATAATGGGAAGATCGGGAGATGGGTGAAGAACAACGCGTTTCCAATACAGAGCATCATGAACGGCATCGGCAGACAGGACATGATACGGTTCGTGCGTGGACTCCTCATGGCATTACGCCAAGAGGTGCCAATGCCGTTCCACACGAAGGTCATCACCGTGGACCCGGTTGGCGTCAACAACGTGGGGAAAACCCACAATCTCACCGACCTCGAGCAACAGCAGCTGACCAAGTGGATGAGGAACAATATCCAGCACTACATAAATCTCGAGGAACTCGTGGAGAACTACAACCACCTCATCTGCAGGTAACTCGCATGTCGAGCATTGCGGGTGCACATGTACCAAGCATGTATGATAGGTCAGTACGTATGCACTCCGTTCGCACGCATTCCCAGTGCTGCCTAAGTGCATTTGTACCCGGCCTGCACCCGTAATGCAGTGCAAGCGCGGTACATATGTCCCCAGCATTTCCGTAGTGCTTAGGCGCCATGTTTTGTTTGCAGACGGCGCACCTTCCGGTCAAAGGCACCGAAGATCGCCAAGTACAAGATGCACATCGACCAGGACCCCACCCCATGGTTGGGAAGACAATACACAGAGTATGAGCGCGCTCTACTCGAAGGTTGCCCTCCTCGATGCCACAAGTTCAATCGAGTGCAAGTGGGTACGATGAAGTTCCGGACCGCATCCATGGACAAA
This sequence comes from Cymbomonas tetramitiformis, assembly GCA_001247695.2. Classification (NCBI taxonomy): domain Eukaryota; kingdom Viridiplantae; phylum Chlorophyta; class Pyramimonadophyceae; order Pyramimonadales; family Pyramimonadaceae; genus Cymbomonas; species Cymbomonas tetramitiformis. The sequence continues at coordinate 18,360 of LGRX02023740.1, read as the reverse complement.
AAGTTCAAGACAGTGCAATGTTACTTCCGATCCTTTTACGTCGAGAGGGTGAGGACGAAAGGTCGCGAGCAAACAAAGGAACAAACAGACCGGTGAGTACACAATCATGTACCACCAGTACCCGTACACCCTCGGTACATACACACCTAGCATAGGAACGCGTGGGTACATGTGTACCCGTCATGGCTTTATGCTGGGTACGTCCTGGGTACACATGTACCAGTGTACAGTAGTGTGCAGGCCGAACATGCATGCACGAGCCGAGCGGTGCGAGACTGATTTGATATCGATGTGATGGTACATACGTGCTTGATGTCGGGAGGGGGGATGCTTATATTCCAGGTTCGGCCGGGTGGATGCCATCTATCGAGTGGAGCTTGGAGGAAGACCGTACGTGTTTGTCAAGGTTTCGTGGCTCAAGAAGCCAGCTAAAGCTTTAACGGCCGCTTTGCGTGCGAGGCATTCCATCATAGGAGCGGATAGTGTTTCAAACTGCTTCTACGTATTGGAACCAGAGAATCCGGCCACTGAATTCGATCGAAAGAACCGTTTATGCTCGCCGAGGAGATTGCTTCTCAAGTGGTGATTCGAAAACATCCTTGCATGGAAACCGCGGTGGTCTTGGATCCGCTAGCCGACTTCTTTGAGCAGATTGTCCGAGATGAAAATCCCAGTGACAATGAGGCATGATAGATAAACATAGGTAAATGTAATTGTATATAATGATCGTTTTTGTTATGGTGAATTGTTAAATTGACACATGGTACATTATCGGTACACGTGCACGCCATATATAACACGCGTGGGGTAACTATGTACCCACGTCGTACTAAGGGGGTGCGTTCACATGTACCCAACATGCACTAGTCTGTCATTCGGTACATGGTTGGTACATGTGTACGAGACACCATGTACCCAGCATGTACTCAGCATGTACTGCATGGTACACGTTGGGTGCATGAGTACGAGGGACCATGTACCCGGCATGTACCTACATGTATCCGCCCGGTGCATGCTGGGTGCATGTGTACGCACTCGATTACGTACACATGCACCCCGCATGCACCGTCCTGGAAGTGTGTACCCGTCGACGGGGTACATGTAGGTACACGTAGGTACACGCCAGTCCTGTTTTCCGGATGTCCATTTCTGAAGGAATAACTCATTTGTTTATATCGAAACTTGTCAAGGATGTCTTAGTCACTCATGGCCTTGACATATATGTGAAAATATTGCACTTTTTTACAACTCGGATTTTCACTGAGTTTTGGGCCCCAAGTTGGGAGTGGGTAGGTACATATGTACCTTGCCAAAGTACATGCCGGGTACATGTCGGGTACAGGCGTCCAAAATTTGTAGGGGTTCTTGCAAAAATCCGTACGCTGAATTCCCATCAAGCTGTTGCGTTGAGCCGACATACGAGAGCCCAGGTTGCGTGTACGCAGCCGATTGCGGAAAGGGCCAGCCCGGTTGTGAAACACTCCTGGGGTCGATTGATTCGGAGAAATTCGCCGCTGAGAGGAACGGCGATTGCCCCGTGGAAGTCGCTACAGCTGTGTGCTGCGGAATTCCGTGCTGCGAGTCCATGACTGCGTTGTGACGCGAACGCACGTTAACGGCAGTGAGCTCACACGGTACGGGCGATAAAATTCTGCCGATTGACGCTGATTTCGGTCGAACAAAAAGCAATTCCCGCGGAAAGGCACCTGCAAGGACAAATTACATCACACTTGTACGTGTGGTATATGCATTCAGGAACAGTATATGATATATTTTCCGTCGAAATTCGCAGCCCTGACGAAAGGCAGACGCAATTAAGCGCGTTTTACGTCGTTGTCTTCAGAATTCCTCTGGGAACTCGCGGAAAGGCCTCCCGGAACCCGTGTGCCGGCAATTGTACTCCCGAAGTTGCAGTCGGCACAACAGGTCGCGTCTAACGCAACCACGCTGATACCAGTTGTTCAGGGGTGCTCTCTAAGAGCTTCTCAGTCTACTTCACAATGCAGGGAACCTAGTTCAGTCCTGCAAAGAGATATATATTGCTGTAAGCATGATATATATAGGTGAATTGGATCTTTCTTTAATGTCGAAGTTACACCAGCCAGGTGTGGCTGTTCACAGTAACAATTCAAAACTGATTCATTCAGCCTGCTCGGCTGCCTTATGCCATGGTTTCAGATCTCGAACTTTCGAACATAACTCGATGTCGACTCCTGTCAGGTCCCATCATACTTCATGAGAACTCGATCTGTCACATCATAGAATCTGCCGACTAGCCCAGTTATATCATCCATCATTCCAGGTCACTCCACATCACTCTGAATAATTATAACTGTGCTGACTCAGCAATATTGGAGGTCTACCAGCTTTCCCTCCAATTTCTCTGGCTGCTGGTTTTCCCACCAAAACTCACTTTCGGGTCAGGCATTTCTGTCAGACACTCTCGTCATCTGGTCATATAAATGCCTGTCATTGGTGACTGTCATGGTACCCGTCACTCGTCATTCTGACACACCGTCATTCTGTCTCGTGACTTACCCTAGCACACAAATGGCCTTCGTTGAAAGTGGGTATATCTACGTGGTGCATTACGCGCGGCTATCATGGGATTGCGTGGCTCGATCTCCGCTTGTGAATTTTGACCTTGTGGGCCTCTTTCGTATACCACCCTCGAACTTCGATTGCATGGCATCCGCGCAGAGCTGGGTTGTGCGTGCGTGGAGAGTGCATGTTCGAGATGTATGCTTGAAATCGTCAAAAAACGGTCATAATTTATACACCTGACTAGATTAGATCTTAGAAAAAGAATATCTGTAAATGATTTATTATTCTTTATCGCTGTGTCATCGGAATGAACAATCAACCTAGCATCGATTGAAAGTTGCACTCTCCGTGACATCAAGTCTGCACATCCATCACATGCCGATCAACAATGCACTGAAGTTATATATACGTTCGATCAGTCGTTTCGAAAATGATCGACGGCTTCTCTGCGCAGTGTATGTCCCAGAGATGACATATAGCATTCGTTTGACCAAGTTTCACGCGCAGCAGTCCTGATCACAGCCTACGATATACTTCTCTCCACAGCGGTTTCGGTGGCTGCTGAGGGATATTGGTATGGCGACAGTGGTTCTTCGCGTTTTGCCCATCATGCACCTTCAGGTTCATTTGCACTATCCTGTCTCTCTGCAGCACTCTGATGCCAGTGGATAAGGTGCCCTCAGTTGGGTGCATGCATATTCAAAACCACTATCCATGGCACCCAAGTGTTGTATTCTGTCGGACTGCCGCTCAATTTGGGCACATTCCATGACGGGGACAGCGACGAACCAAGGAGCCATGAGTCTCCTTGCACAGCATGCCTCTTGTGCACGGCAAACTATTGAATTTTCCATCAGCGATCTAGTGTGATGCACAACACTTAAACCAGTAAGGTTTCAGGGTAGGCGGCCATTTCGGCGATGCGTTTGATCCTTGAGGCCAAGCAAAAAGCGCACAAAGACGTATGGAAAAGCCAGCAATTACTCGCCAGCTGGACAACGATGGCAGTGTGTAATGGTTTGCCCTAGTGTCACATCGAAGTGCATCGTCTTGAAAAAAACGGGGGTACGTGCGTATAAAAAAACTCCCCTCAACAAAAGATTGGCTGCAAAAATAAAGCTGAGGATTGGTGTATCATCAATCAACCACTAATGCTTCTGTAGAGTTGAAGGAAAAGTAACCCCCAGCTGCGTCAGCTCTGCCTTGAGCTCCGGATGATTCTCCATATGAGCACCCTTCTAGCGGACGCTGTTCACCCTCAATCAAAGCCTCCGCCCTACCATCTCCTCCGGCCATCCATCGACACTCCCTTCGGGCACCACGAAGCTTGTTGGCACGTCCAAACCCAATTGCCGGGGAAGCTGAGGTAGTGCCGCAGCATCGCTACCACACGCTCATATCTATACTCATCCACGTCCCAAATGAACCCCATCTGCGTCAGCTCTGCCTTGCGCTCCGGATGATTCTCCACAAAAGTACCCTTCAAGCGGACGCTCGACAAGCTCTGTCCAAGCTTGTGTCCTGCCATCTCCTCCGGCCATCCATCTACACCCCCTTCGGGCACCACGAAGCTCTGAGGCACGTCCAAGCCCAATTGCCGGGGATGCTGAGGTAGTGCCGCAGCATGGCCACCATGCGCTCATATCTATACTTGATATCTATACTCATTCACGTCCCAAATGAACCCCATCTGCGTCAGCTCTGCCTTGCGCTCCGGATGATTCCCCACATAAGCACTTTGCGAGCGGACGCTCGACACGCTCTTCCCAAGCTTGAGTCCTGCCATCTCCTCCGGCCATCCATCTACACCCCCTTCGGGCACCACGAAGCTCGTTGGCACGTCCAAATCAAATTTGCCGGGGATGCTGAGGTAGTGCCGCAGCATCGCCACCATGCGCTCATATCTATACTCATCCACGTCCCAAATGAACCCCATCTGCGTCAGCTCTGCCTTGCGCTCCGGATGATTCCCCACATAAACACCCCGCAAGCGGACCCTCGACACGCTCAGTCCAAGCTTGAGTCCTGCCATCTTCTCCGGCCATCCATCTACACCCCCTTCGGGCACCACGAAGCTCTGAGGCACGTCCAAATCGAAATTGCCGGGGATACTGAGGTAGTGCCGCAGCATCGCCACCATGCGCTCATATCTATACTCATCCACGTCCCAAATGAACCCCATCTGCGTCAGCTCTGCCTTGCGCTCCGGATGATTCTCCACATAAGCACCCCGCACGCGGACGTTCGACACGCTCGTCCCAAGCTTGAGTCCTGCCATCTCCTCCGGCCATCCATCTACACTCCCTTCGGGCACCACGAAGCTCGTTGGCACGTCCAAATCAAATTTGCCGGGGATGCTGAGGTAGTGCCGCAGCATCGCCACCATGCGCTCATATCTATACTCATCCACGTCCCAAATGAACCCCATCTGCGTCAGCTCTGCCTTGCGCTCTGCATGATTCTCCACATAAGCACCCTGCGAGCGGACGCTCGACACGCTCTGTCCAAGCTTGAGTCCTGCCATCTCCTCCGGCCATCCATCTACACCCCCTTCGGGCACCACGAAGCTCTGAGGCACGTCCAAATCGAAATTGCCGGGGATGCTGAGGTAGTGCCGCAGCATCGCCACCATGCGCTCATATCTATACTTGATATCTATACTCATTCACGTCCCAAATGAACCCCATCTGCGTCAGCTCTGCCTTGCGCTCCGGATGATTCCCCACATCAGCACCCCGTGTGCGGACGCTGTTCACGCTCAGTCCAAGCTTGAGCCCTGCCATCTCCTCCGGCCATCCATCGACACCCCCTTCGGGCACCACGAAGCTCCGAGGCACGTCCAAATCGAAATTGCCGGGGATGCTGAGGTAGTGCCGCAGCATCGCCACCATGCGCTCATATCTATACTCATTCACGTCCCAAATGAACCCCATCTGCGTCAGCTCTGCCTTGCGCTCCGGATGATTCTCCACATAAACACCCTGCGTGCGGACGCTCGACACGCTCCTCCCAAGCTTGAGTCCTGCCATCTCCTCCGGCCATCCATCTACACCCCCTTCGGGCACCACGAAGCTCTGAGGCACGTCCAAATCGGAAATTGCCGGGGATGCTGAGGTAGTGCCGCAGCATCGCCACCATGCGCTCATATCTATACTCATCCACGTCCCAAATGAACCCCATCTGCGTCAGCTCTGCCTTGCGCTCCGGATGATTCCCCACATAAACACCCCGCGAGCGGACGCTCGACACGCTCAGTCCAAGCTTGAGTCCTGCCATCTCCTCCGGCCATCCATCTACACCCCCTTCGGGCACCACGAAGCTCTGAGGCACGTCCAAATCGGAATTGCCGGGGATACTGAGGTAGTGCCGCAGCATCGCCACCATGCGCTCATATCTATACTCATCCACGTCCCAAATGAACCCCATCTGCGTCAGCTCTGCCTTGCGCTCTGCATGATTCTCCACATAAGCACCCTTAAAGCGGACGCTCGACACGCTCGTCCCAAGCTTGAGTCCTGCCATCTCCTCCGGCCATCCATCTACACCCCCTTCGGGCACCACGAAGCTCGTTGGCACGTCCAAATCGAAATTGCCGGGGATGCTGAGGTAGTGCCGCAGCATCGCCACCATGCGCTCATATCTATACTCATCCACGTCCCAAATGAACCCCATCTGCGTCAGCTCTGCCTTGCGCTCTGCATGATTCTCCACATAAGCACCCTGCAAGCGGACGCTCGACACGCTCTTCCCAAGCTTGAGTCCTGCCATCTCCTCCGGCCATCCATCTACACCCCCTTCGGGCACCACGAAGCTCTGAGGCACGTCCAAATCGAAATTGCCGGGGATGCTGAGGTAGTGCCGCAGCATCGCCACCATGCGCTCATATCTATACTCATCCACGTCCCAAATGAACCCCATCTGCGTCAGCTCTGCCTTGCGCTCCGGATGATTCTCCACATAAGCACCCCGCAGCGGACGCTCGACACGCTCGTCCCAAGCTTGAGTCCTGCCATCTCCTCCGGCCATCCATCTACACCCCCTTCGGGCACCACGAAGCTCGTTGGCACGTCCAAATCGAAATTGCCGGGGACGCTGAGGTAGTGCCGCAGCATCGCCACAATCTGCTCGAAGCTGTTGTTCTTCACGCTCCACTCGAAGTCAAAGCCCTCATCCTCGAGGCGCTTCGTGTGCTCCCCGCAGAGTACGCCCTCGGCATATGCCCGTCGCTGCCGACCCACCCACCGCACCAGGCCCTCGTCCCCCCAATCAGGCGGCACGTTGCAGTCCCCGTGCCGCTCATGGTACGCCCGCAGCTTGCAAAAATAGTCATCCCAGCTCACCGGGGCCACTTGCAGCTCGTGCACCGTGAGCGCGCTGCGCACCGCATCGGATAAAACCGGGCTGCCACGTGGGCAGATCACGGATGTGGATGGCGCTCCTGTGCCGGTGCCCACACCAACCGCCAGGTCCACAAACAAAAGTCACTGCCCGTGCCATCCGTACCACCGCAGCCAACTGTCCGCAGATTCTGGTGAAAGGGTAATCTCTCCTGAGCCTCCAATCACGGCAAGCGCCTCGTTGCCAAAGGTACACTCTCTGTCCACTGCCTCGAGACACTTCGCCGGTCGCCGCTCAAGAGCCGCTGTCACTGCCTCGAGACACTTCGCCAGTCGCCGCTCAAGAGCCGCTGCCACTGCCTCGAGACACTTCGCCAGTCCCCGCTCAAGAGCTGCTGCCACTGCCTCGAGACACTTCGCCAGTCGCCGCTCAAGAGCTGCTGCTTCGAGCTTTGCGGCGCCACGCCATCAGGGTGAGTTTCAGTGAGCGTGCTGGATGGCAGATGGGCCAGGCAACCCGCACCGTCCGATGAATCCCAGGTGGCAGCGACAGGAAACGCCTCCGCCTCCTGCAGCGCGTTTTTCACTGCCCTGATCTTGTCCAGCCCGTCGGCGTTCAGTTGGAGGTCGATTGCATCCACAATCTTCTGCTGCACGGACACGTCAGCACCCTGCGGCAGAGAAGAGGGCGCAGCGGGATACAAGGGGGGCAGTGTCAGCAACGAGACCCAGCCAGTAACACCCAACCAGCAACACCCACCTGTCCTCGAAAGGGTCCCTTGACCGCCACCTGTGAAATAGTAATAATGACAACGAATAGAGTCTTTTCTATGGTCACACCAGCGAGGCATATGTGTTCCCTCGCTCCTGGGCCTGCTGCGCAAGTAATTCACAAAATCAAAGGCGCGCAGACGGTCGCCAGGCCGCCCGCGCCCATGATTGCGCGCTCCAGCCAGGCAAGGCCGGCCACTACTGTAGCTACGCGGCTGGGAGTTTTATTTCACGCGATGGCATCGCACCGGCAAGCAGCAGGCGGGCGAGGGTCAGGGGGGGAGAGGGTGACAGCTCAGGGCCCCACTGGAAGAGCGGAGGCCGCATCCGCCACCATCGCGGCGGACTCGCGGGATCCAGGAATGATCTCCAGCAGTACCACCAGCAATGCGTAGGGCAGATCTCCTGCGAGGCGCATTGCCCGCCCCGCCACCTGGTTGATGTGGACCGCGCTGGTGCACCCGCTCAGCAGCACACAGCACTCCACGCAGGGCAGATCCACTCCCTCGCTCAGCATCCGCACGTTCACCAGCACTGCGCGCTCTCGCCGCTGGAAGCGCTCCAGCATCTCCTTCCTCTGATGCAGCTCCATGCTCTGCTCCATGCGTTCCACGCAGTACTCATGGCCGAACCCGCTGCGGCGCCGCTTCTCGAGCTCCACGCGCTCCATCAACACCCTGGCCTCCTCGTTGGTGCTGACGAACACAAGGGCATGGCGGATGCTCTTCTCCTTCAGGGCCTCGTGCACGGCGGCGATCCTAACGTCATGGCATTGCTCAGGCGTGGCAAGCAGCTGCCTTGGTGCCACCGCGACCGCCATGTGCACGGGCTTGCACGCCCCGTGCTCCACCGCCTCCAGCGGTGTCACCCGGTGCAGCACCTCGCCATACAGCTCAAAATCGGACTGCCCAGCTCGCTCCGCATCCCTGCGCACACCGACCGGCCTCCGCCACACAGATGTGTCCACAGATAGATGGCAGCACAGTCAAATAGTCGAGGTCGACCCTAGGGGGACTCCAAAATCGTGTTTCGAACGAAACATCTCTAAAGCACCTCTGCGCTGATGCGTCGATGGATCCCCGAAACACTCCGAGACCCCCTCAGCCCGACCCTACATGGCAATGCTACTGCCGCCACGCCTCACCGCCACGTCCCCATCCTGCAGATTCCAGACCACTCTATCCCGCAACTTGCCACCGTGCGCGGCATCGGCGCTCCGTGTCGCACCTCCATGTTCCGCACCCTCCCCTTCCCAAACCCTCCCATCCTCTCTTCCTTCTCCCCACTTGTGGCAGCACACCTGATATTTCGCGGAGTGGCGGTCATCGAGAGGCGGAACTCCGCGGGCATGTGTTTGTCGTACAAAGGGTCATTGAAGAGTCCCCCTTCTTGCGTTGTGTGGTGCGCCTCGTCCAGTACCATCAAGTCGAATTGGAAGTCCTGTGCGCGTCACCGGGGCAAGCCACCCGTCGGCGCACTCAGGGAGCACACGTGGCACACGCTTCACGGCAAAACGTGGCCCCCCAGGATCGACAAGTCCTGCTAATTCATGTTTCGCAAGCAAATCGCTTGAATCGCGATGTGCCACGTGGCCATCGAACTGCAGCTTCGAAGAAGGCGCGCTGCCCACTGCGCACCTCGCCCCCAGCCTGCAGCCGCGCAATCGCCTCCGTCACCTTCTTGCTGGACTGATACATGCACAACACCACCTGCGTGGCAAGCTGCCCATGCCCCATCAGCGAACCCCCGTAGCCCCAGTTCGTACTGTCCGTTCCCGCAACCATATTCGTACGGCGCACTGCCCACACTGCCCCCTGGGCACGGCGAGAGTGCGGGAAGAACGCAGCAAGGGTGGGGCGGTGCCTTGAGGGAGGGCCCGGTGGAGGGCTTCTGCAGAAAGCTCTCGATGTCCGGCGCGCTATTGAAGCATGCCGGGTCACCGGAAACCTCCACCAGCTCCAGGTCTTCACTCCACACCGAGTGTGTCCTCCATGCCACCTGCGCTTGCCGCAGAAGGTGCTGCCGACAAGCCCCCTCCCCGGCCCCCGCAGAAAGCCCCCCTTTCTGTATGTTCTATTAGCAACAGTATCCCACGTTCTATCGGTACTCGGAGAGGTGCTGCTGTGGCTGGAGCACTGATGCGGCCGCCCATGCACGAGGTATACCTGGTACGGCAACAGCACCAGTGCCGTCACCGCAGCGCTCGGCACCGCCGCCAGCTGGCGCCTGATGAGCTCATCGAACACCAGCACCGACACGAAAGTCTTTCCCCAACCGGGCGGCGCGATGAGCTGCCCGCGCCTGCCCCCCGCAGCGATCTCGGACATCACATCGTCTACGGCGTCCAGCTGGTCGCTCCTCGCTTTCCTGCCGCTTGCCTCTGCCCCGAGAGCCGCCGTGCCGATCCTTGCGCGCTGTACCGAGGGCCCCCCGTTGGCACGGCGTAAGCCTCCACTGGCACGGCATCCCGCGCCCCGCAGCCCACGTCGAGCCGCCTTCGCCCCAGGCAGCCTTCTTCTGGCAGCTCCCCTCTCGAATGTGAGCGCAGTTTCGCCTCCTGCAACCGCGTCCTCGCTCTCCACCCTTATGACATGTGCCGATTCCTAGACGCCGACGCCCCAACTCTACCTCCCAGAGTATCCCTGCTGCGGGAGTGGGGTAGACCCGTCATACGGTCTCCTCAAACATATGGAAAGGATGCGAGCATGGCGGTGCTCCTGAGTCTCCTCCTTCCCCTCGTTTCCCTGTCTACCATTTCACAGGAGCCCATAATCGGGTGTCCTCTCGCCCGTGCTCTCCCCCCAGCCCCTGCGACTTCATCAAAGCGCACTACCAGGTGTATCCCCCACTTCCCCTCTCCACCTAGCTAGGAACATCAGATGGTGGCCAACTATTTTGCGACCTCCAGTACCTCAGGTGCGGGCAGGATCGCCAGGTCCACCCTGGACGAGGAGGCCCGCGAACCCAAGAGGAACCCCGAGCGCGGAGCCCCCACGACAGTCCGCGCGGAGCGTGGGCGTGGGCGCGTGCCTGGGGAAGAAAGTGCGTGACGTGCCGGCCTAGTAAGCGACCATCGACTGGCGTCCCGAAGCGGGCGCTGCGCAGTTGCAAGCGGCTGCCTCGCGGGGAGCATCGCGAACCTGTCCAAAAGGACACCCACAACGTCGATTGCCTTTCAGGACGGCGTACCTACTGCCCTACGTCATAGATGATGTCAGCCCTACCGAGGATGATGAGCACTTGCGCGTGCACCAGCTGCTTGAGTTATCATCTCTGGCAAGCGCCCCTCTCCTTCTAGGTGCCCCTAATCTCCTTCCAGGTGCCCCTTCCACCTTCCAGGTGCCCCTATCTCCTTACAGGTGCCCTCATCTCCTTCCAGGTGCCCTTAATCTCCTTCCAGGTGCCCCTTATCTCCTTCCAGGTGCCCCTATCTCCTTCCAGGTGCCCCCATCTCCTTCCAGGTGCCCCTCTCTTCGGTCGCACCTGCCCTTTTGACCTACTGCTGCTTCCGATCCGCGTGGCAGGGACTCGCCCGTTGCCCTCGCGCCAACCAAAGTGCCCCTCCAAAGGTAGGGAGCGTGCGAGCTGCGAGTAACTCCCCACACCTGCGCTCGACCTGCACGAGTGCAGCTCAGTCAAGCAAACCTTAGTGTTCTGGGAGCACTATGCCCACTTCAAAACTGTACTGTATGTCCGTCACGTTCGCTCTGTCCGCGACGCGAAGACAGTATCGTTTACGATTGCAGTCGGATAGTGCATGCAGGTGAGCCTCTCGTCTGCTCTTACCTCTGCTCCTTATGATTTGGAACCGGGCCAAATTACCTTACCTTACTTACTTACTTAAGGGTAGGGTGCCAGAAGGTTTCAAACCTGTTTCAAACCATTTTTCTGGAATTAAATTTCATGACAAAATCTATATTTAACCAATACATAAAGTAACTAACTTTCAAAAAATCTTAGAGGCGAATTTTGCAACATGACCCCCTATTTTTATTGGTTAGGATCCAAGAATGGTGAGTCAACGTAGTATAAAAAAAACCTCAGGAAAAGTTATCACGTCATTTTCGAGAAAGAATTTTTATAAAATCAAATAGTGATAATTTAGTATATGCAATCGATACATAAATTCTAAAAATAAATCTGCGTGATAACTTTGCCTGAGGTTTTTTTTATACTACGTTGACTCACCATTCTTGGATCCTAGCCAATAAAAATAGGGGGTCATGTTGCAAAATTCTGCGCTATAAATTTCAACAAGTGGCAGCTTTGCAATGAAAATTTAATTATTTAACTATGGAAATTGTGATCAACGATACTTTTTAATTCGCGAGATGATGGCACCCTACCTAAGGGTAGGGTACAGTCAGTTTTGGTCTGATTTACCCTATTTAATGTAATAATTCGCCATTAAATGAGTATTTCGACCTAGGGGCCGTCACATAGTGCAAAATGACCGTGAACAAGCCTAGTTTCGGCAGAAATTCACGGTAGAGGGCATTTGAGTTCATATATCACCCTACTCTTGTTCCCAGAGTTTCTCCGAGCGCGGCCGCTGCGCGGCCTGCGACACGCGAGGATCGACGTTACAATTGATCGAAGAGGCTCGGAGAAGCTTATGGACCCCACAAAGTTACAAACCCAAAATGTTTATTTTCGTCCATAAGCTCTGGGGACAAGAGTATATATCACCCCAATGCTGCGCTCACCGATGATGCAAACATCAGGAATCTGCTGTAAATTTCGAAATATCGGGGAAATTCATGGGGGTGAATTTCAAGCATAGAAGTCTTTTTTTTTCTTTTCAGGTAGGTCTCATCTACACGAGTTGAAAAGTGATTTCCACCCAACTAGAAAAAAGTGGTAAGGCCAATCTCAAGATATTCCTATTTTCGTACAGGGGGGGGGCTGAAAACAGCACCCCCTGACAAGAAGTGAGAAATATATATATATAAGGATATATATATATGTCGGGCGCTGAGGAGCGGAACAGTCTCGCAGGGGCAGGTGCTCTCGGATACTAAGATGATATAAAATACTTAGGTGAGTGTTTTATAGCACACCAATAACTGTGACAACGGACACTGGTGACATCTCAGGCTGAGGGGTGACAGACAGGAGGCCCACTGTGCCCCCCCCCCTTACAGTGGGGTGGGCAAGATTGGGCTTCCCGTGACACCACCTCACCCCGCGGGGTTGAGGTGTCACCAGGCAAGGAGGCAGGATGTCACGGATCGAAAGATGACAGACGCCCGCAGTCGCGATGTTGGTACGTCGTCGTCGATGTCACACGCATAGTCGATCATCGATCTGTAACAGTCCGATCTGTACGAGTACCACTGAAATGCGCGAGGGGATCATCATCCTCCGCGTAGCTCAGTTGGTTAGAGCGTCGCACTAGAGAAGCGAACGTCACGGGTTCAAATCCCGTCGTGGATGGAGCACTTTCGCCCCATGACGATATATATGATTTGACCCGGCTCAGACAGAAGACAGGATCAGAGCAGTCATGGCAATTCAGCCTCCAGTGTCTTATGGTCCTACCGTTGGAAAACAGCCTCTACGCCGTATGGCTAAAGATGGCAAGTCATCCCTTCGGTCATTCTTGGGCATGGTTGGTCAATTTAGGAGATTCATACCAAAGTTCTCCAAAGTTGCCGAACCTCTCAATCGTCTCCTTAAAGATAATGCAGAATTTGTCTGGGAATCTGAGCAGCAGCAGGCATTTGATAACTTCAAAAGTGCCATCTGTAACGCTCCAGTATTGCAGCTCCCAGATCAGAAACTGCCATCTATTTTGGAGGTCGATGGATCAGGCACACACGTTGGCCAAGTATTACTCCAGGATCAAGGAAAAGGTATGAAGCCATGTGGCTATCACAGCGTCACTCTATCCGATACACAGAGACGTTGGCCTATTCCTGAGATCGAGCTATTTGCCATTGTGGAAGGCTTCCGATTCTTTCGCCACATCTTGTTGGGAGCTCCTGAGACTATTGTACGCTCAGATCATCAGCCACTGGTTTATTTCCAGACCAAATCCACACTGAGCCCCAAACAGGCACGGTGGTTGGACGAACTCTCTGAGTACAACTTCCGTATAGAGCACATTGCTGGCGAGAAGAATAAGGTTGCAGACGCACTCACGCGTATCTCTGCACTTTTTGAACTTACTGATTGTCTTCATCATATGGACATCAGCGAGGTCATTTCATCTGCAGATCCTACATTCATTGCTCTTATATCTTCTTCATCAGCTCATCAGCTACACGACATCATTATATCCGAATATGATCGTGACACATTTGCACAGACTATTTTGGCTAAGCTGACATCATCGACTTCATCACAGTCAGTCAGCAGCTACAGCTTCGAGCTCATTCAGGGGTTGATCTATCGTAAGACCATATATGGCAGACAGCTGTACATTCCACCAACAGCTAAAGTCCCCACAGATGACGGTGAGATCACACAGCTCCGCCACATTCTTCTTCATGAGTGCCACTCAGCCACTATTTCTGGTCATGTAGGCAAAAATCGCATGCTTCATCTTCTGCGTAGCCGGTATTATTGGCCAGGAATGACAACGGCAGCTATCAAGTACATTCGGGAGTGCCCCGTTTGTCAGCGCCAGAAAACGAGGCGACACAAGCCTTATGGTCAGGCACACATACGATATTCTGTGCCTAAGACAAAATGGCTTGATGTATCTCTTGATTGGATCACTGATCTGCCTATCACCACTAATGGGCACGACAGTATATTTGTGGTAATGTGCCAATTCTCTCATCGTTGTCATCTCATTCCCTTCAGCATGACCTGGACAGCTCAGCATACTGCTTCCATATATATGCAGCATATCTTCAAGCTCCATGGTCTTCCGAGGAACATCATCTCAGATCGAGACCCCAGATTCACCTCTACATTCTGGCAGACACTGTGGAAATCTACTGGTACGAGATTGTCCATGACGTCATCACACCATCCACAGTCGAATGCTGCCAATGAGAGGAGCCATGCCTTCATTGAGGACATCCTCAGGTATTTTTCAAATTGTTGATTCATGATATGATTTCACCATCCTCTGGTTTACAAACTGATTAGTAGCATTTTCATTTTCAGGTGTTGTTGCAATGATACTTCAGCCAATTCGTGGGAGGACAAGTTGCCTCTGGTGGAGTTTGCAATTAACAATACCGTTTCTGCATCAACTGGTTATTCACCATTTTATCTCGACTCGATGGCGCAACCACTTTCGCCTCATAACCTGGTTATCACTATTCCGCCAGAAGCTCCTGTTCCAATACAAAGAGCTATTCGAGATCATTTTGACCAGTACTCGGCTGTTCATGCCAACGCGGTAGACAACATTTCCCGAGCAGCAGAAATTAGCCAAGCCAGATTCAATAAGACTCACATGCCTAAGCAGTTTGCAGTCGGGCAGAAAGTTCTTTTACGGACCGAGTTTATACAATGGACTGGTTTGACAGAGGCAGGCAGACACTTTAAGCAGCCATATATTGGGCCGTTCACTATTTCCAAAGTGCTTAGCCATGGACGTGCATACGAGTTAGATTTCGGAAATCTTGATATCCGTATTCATCCGGTACAGCCTGTTTCCAGATTAGAGCTGTACAATGACTCGATCCAAGCACCTTTGCCTCTGCCACAGATGATCACCGAAGAAGGGCAACCACTGTTTGAGATATCACATATACTCTCGGATAAGTTCACTAGAGGTGTCAAATACTATTTAGTACGATATGCAGGCTACGGTCCTGAGCATGACACCTGGGTCAAAGCCACAGAGCTGACCAATGCAGCAGACATTATAGCTGCCTATGAAGGCTAACCATTATATTAAGCCTTATGCCCTTACTTCTTGTAATATATACTAATACATATCGATCATCTATATAACCTTGCTCTTAATGTTTATCATTATGTTGCATTGAAGCGGAAATTGATCCTTCCTTGCTAAAGGTGTAGTGAGCCTTGTTCAAATCATACCCTTGCACAGATACGCACACATGCGAGATATCATATCTGTGGATAAATAAAAACTGCTAAATGCTACCTTTGCCAAAACCGTGGTTTGTCATCGGATTCTTGGCCAGTCATCCGAAACTACCGGAGATATCGACTGAGGTAGACGGAGTTGTGATCCTAAGTTGTGCTTGACAAACATAACTAAATAAATTTCACATTAGTACGTGGCGAATCCATTCTCACTCATCGCGATAGATGTTCGTCAAAGCGTGCGTACTGGACAAAAATATTGAGGAGTTGAGCAGACCGGTAAAGGATTATAAGTCCAATTCCGTTAAGCAGGGCCGCTCCGTTTGCATTAAAACAAGCCCCTTTGTTCGTTTATTATCGAAATCGGGCTCCCCATCACCGCCTAGGATCCTCCAAAGTAGCTTAAGGAGGGGAGGAAGAGTTGGGTGCACTATATTAGGCCGAGAATCGTTCGAATATAATTCGTTATAATCGTGGGATCATCGATCGCGCAAAGGCGACGACGGCTAGCGCAAATAATCCGTAACGTAGACTTCGGATGCTTTGAATCGTCTAGCACATACATGATAACGTGTGGATCAATCAGTAATCCAGCGTAGGATTGTATCGCGAAAACGCTCTTCATTGAACCTTGGAACGTCACTCAACGATACGATTTCCGGAAAGGTGGGCTACATCCTAAGGACTGTATGGCTAAATGCCTAAGGTGAGGGACTAAAGTGGACTCAGTTCCCCCCAATAACCTAAAAACACCATGAGGGACGCCTCAAATCGGTGTAAGAAGACTGGTACCAGCAAGAAGCGACAACAACAAAGACATTAAAGACATATACAAAGGTATGCCCGTTGTGAGGACACAACTCTCTTAAGAGGGGAGATCTGTCAGGGTTATGACCGATGACATATGTGTCATACATGTCATACGTGTCATACCTGTCATCCATGTCATGTCATGTCATGTCATATATTATTATGACAGTCGGTCGTGTCATATATTATTATGACAGTCGACAGTATGGTCGATCATGACTGTACAGGTCGAGTCGCGTCATACATTTATGACAGTCGTCAGTACGGTCGACTATGACATGTACAGTCGTACCATTTGTCATTCACTCACCTTGAGTGACACCTGTCATTGAGAGGCCAGGTTGTGGCATCGAGATGACAAAGCAAGATGAAGTCTTGAAGAACCAAAAGTGTTCGGAGAAAACTCATCTTCGCTTCTAGCATGTTCTGAACAAGCATGCGAGTATCATATGGCTTATTCGTTCAGCCGATACTGATTGTTCAACCAATGCCTTGGGTTCACAACCCAATTGTGGTGGCATCTATGAGATGCGGGGCATTGCGTAAAATGAGGTAGCGTTGGGCTACAGCAGTCACTTCTGAAGAAGCACTGCACTCATATCCACACATACGCTGCGTGAGCTATTAACGTTCCATAATAGCCTCGCTATATATCATATATCATATCGCTTCCAAGCGAACCCTTAAGACGTACAGTGAAATCCCCGCACCGATTTCAAACCCTAACATTGGTATCGAAGCCCGGGTTCGGAAACCGCCTCAGATGTAACGGCATAAGGCACACGATGTGACCTACGCTAAGATCGCGTATGCTCGGGCACGGCGATGTGACCTGCGCTACGATCGCGTATGCATGGGCACGATGTGACCCGCGCTGATGACGTGGATTCGGGCTGCATCCCAAGAACTGCGATGCACCTTCGGTGCGATGGGCTGCATCCCAAGAACTGCTACCCAGCTTCTTCGCAGGCTGCCACGTCATCACATCTGAGGTCGGACCTCTGAAAAGTAACTCGACACGAATGTCGTGAGGTCACGACACTTTAAAGAGGGGAGATATGTCACGGATCGAAAGATGACAGACGCCCGCAGTCGCGATGTTGGTACGTCGTCGTCGATGTCACACGCATAGTCGATCATCGATCTGTAACAGTCCGATCTGTACGAGTACCACTGAAATGCGCGAGGGGATCATCATCCTCCGCGTAGCTCAGTTGGTTAGAGCGTCGCACTAGAGAAGCGAACGTCA
Source organism: Cymbomonas tetramitiformis (assembly GCA_001247695.2). Lineage (NCBI taxonomy): Eukaryota > Viridiplantae > Chlorophyta > Pyramimonadophyceae > Pyramimonadales > Pyramimonadaceae > Cymbomonas > Cymbomonas tetramitiformis. The sequence goes on along the minus strand of LGRX02023740.1, from coordinate 633 downwards.
CGGGTTCAAATCCCGTCGTGGATGGAGCACTTTCGCCCCATGACGATATATATGATTTGACCCGGCTCGTACAGTGAAATCCCCGCACCGATTTCAAACCCTAACACAGGAGCACTGCAGGGTCTAGGAGCCAAACTGGCTCGAGCAATCCGGCATGTGCCATCCCAAGATGTCCAAAAGTCTGCTGCTAGGTGAATCTAAATAGCTCGGTTCCCTCGAGGGTCAATCACAAACCGTGCAGGCATGGAGAAGGGTCTTTGCCGAGCTGTGCTGATGTTACTAATCTTGCTTTGCCGCCGAGCGGGATGTCGATGCACCCTGGAACGGTGGGATCCACGGGACAGAGCGGAGAGCCGGCCAATCGGCGTCACCGTCGTCCACGGAGGTGTTGGGCATGGGCCCCGGCTCGTCACGATCGAGCAAAGGGCGGAAAGGGAATGCGGCCGGACCATCGTCGCCATCGCCGTCCACAGCCGCCTGCTGCAGTGAAGGTGAACCGCGGCTCGCCGGGGGACCGGGGGCCGCGGCCGGAGGCACACCACCGGCGGGCTGAGCCCAGGCAGCGACCGTAGGGCGCTTTGGAGCCGTCGGAGCATCGGGTGGCGCCCTTGAAGGTGCAAATGACGCGGTGCA
>LGRX02023733.1:0-14062 GCA_001247695.2 Cymbomonas tetramitiformis | reverse complement strand
CCGCACCATATATATTCTGTGTACCCAACCCACATGCGTCCACGGTCCGCCGCACCGACCCGAATCAACCACATACATCCTACAGGCCACACCCCCATATGGTCGCGTGTCAGAGGAGCTGTCCTCACACCGCACCATATATATTCAGTGTGCCCAACCCACATGCGCCCACGGTCTGCCGCACCGATCCGAAACAATATATATACGTCTTGTTATGTTTTACTATCAAGACGTACCAAACCAATACATATCTACAAGTGGAGCCACGGGTCCGGGGGCGCGCCTCGAGCCTTGAATCACAAGGACACGCGCACGCTACTCCTAAGGGTCGCCCACTTAACGTTAGGATTTCCGTTTTTTGTCCGCCGGGTGGTGGGGTCACGTGATGGCACCGGCCCGTCAAGGTGGGTTGTCCGCTGGTGGGTGGGGTGGCTGCTAAAGCTAACAGTGGAGGAGCGTGTCCGTCGGGAGGTGGGGATCAAGAAATGATGTCCGGGGTGGTGGGGGTCAGCGCCATATCCTAACCCCGCGACAATAAATGGAATGCACTCTAACCCACCGGCTGTAATCCACAACTACCCCAAAAGAAGATGCCTTGCTTGAAGACGAGTAGCCACGGGTACAGGGGGGCGCGCAGCGAGCCTTGAATCAGGCCACGCGCACGCCGCTCCCGACCCACCGGCACATCGTCGGGGAAAAGAAAAACAACCTTACGCCATGTAACCTTACCGGCCGGTCGAAGCAGTACCCTCCCGAGCTGAACACCATCCAGAAACCAACACACGTGGAACACGCTTGTACGCACGTCTCTTGTTAAGCAACCTCTGACGGCGGAACGTATTACATAAATTAGGTTTAAGATAGGCAAACGGTTTCAGGAATCACAGAAAACTCACCGGGGGTTCCGCAGGCTCTTCAGGCGCGCCGTCTTCTTCCCCCGTGGGCTCCTCATTGGAGTCCTCATCGAGGTCCAACTCGGCTGCTGCAGCACCGGCTTGACCAGCTTGGCCCACAACCTGCACACGCGAAAACCCGTTCAGATCACTGCCCACGACAAAGCTGTCACGGGCCGTGTCGGGGGGCACGGGGTGAGACGTGTGACCCCGGAGCACCCTTCACTTCACTGCCCATCACGACAAAGCTGTCAAGGTAGGACCGTGCTTGCGGACTTGTGGGGGAGCAAGGGGTTCACCTTCTATGGTCGCAATTGCTTGACCGAGCTCACGCACGCCCAGTCGTTCATGTGTTCATCCCAAATCGCGTGGCGGCACAACACGCATCTTGTTGGTGACAATTCCGGGCGACTCCGTTCTGACCTGCGTGGGTATTATGGTGACTAGGTAATTTTTTTGGTAAATTACCGGTAAGAGTATTACCGGTAATTTACCGGGTATTACCTAGCCCCATTGTTAAATTAAGGCTCTTAACAGTGTGGGTAACGTCGCGTTGGTAATTACTGGTAATGGTATTACCGGTAAATTACCCGGTATTACCACACCCCATATTCGCATTACCGGTAAAGTAGTCACCTTAGTGGGTATCGGCTAAAGGTTACAAGTGTTCAACTGTATCGAAATATTCAGTGCCAGCAGCTATTCAAGATTAGCTTTCATGATATCTGTCCTATATTCAAGGGACCCAACCCACATACGCCCACGCGTGGTGTGCCACACCAACCCCAAACAAACACATGCATAGTGCTGGCCACACCCCCTTATTCTGGCCGCGTGTCAGAGGAGCTGTCCTCACATCGCACCATACATATTCAGTGTGCCCAACACACATGCGCCCACGGTATGCCGCACCAACCCAAAACAACCACATACATCCTACAGGCCACACCCCCTTATGGTCGCGTGTCAGAGGAGCTGTCCTCACACCGCACCAAACATTTTCAAGGGGCCCAACCCACATGCGCCCACGGTCTACTCTGCCGCACCAACCCGAAACAACCGCATACATCCTACAGGGCACACCCCCTTATGGTCGCGTGTCAGAGGAGCTGTCCTCACACCGCACCAAACATTTTCAAGGGGCCCAACCCACATGCGCCCACGGTCTGCCGCACCAACCCGAAACAACCGCATACATCCTACGGGCACACCCCCTCGTTCCGGTCGCGTGTCGGAGGAGCTGTCTTCACACCGCACCATACATATGCAGTGTGCCCTGCCCACTTACGCCCACGGTCTGCCGCACCGACCCAAAAACGACCACACACATCCTACAGGGCACACCCCCTCGTTCCGGTCGCGTGTCAGAGGAGCTGTCCTCACACCGCACCATACATATCAAGGCAAGGTTTGCGCGGAGTTCAAAAATGCAAAAAAACTTTTCAAAATCTAGATTTTGAGATACGAGCGATTTAAGTTTGCGCTTAAGTATGGTTAAGTATGGGGGATGACCGAGCGGTATCGCCAATAACTTTTCATTAACGTGGTCAATTTGATACCTGAAGTGCGCAATATGTACAGGGTGCTCTGGGCAACCTATTTATCAAATAAAAGATTTTTGAAAAGTGTTTGCATTTTTGGACTCCGCGCAAACCTTACCTTGATATTCAGTGTGCCCAACCCACATGTGCCCACGCGTGGTGTGCCACACCAACCCCAAACAACCACATACATAGTGTTGGCCACACCCCCTTCTTCTGGTCGCGTGTCAGAGGAGTTGTCCTCACACCGCACCATACATATTCAGTGTGCCCTACCCACTTACGCCCACGGTCTGCCGCACCAACCCGAAACAACCGCATACACCCTACAGGGCACACCCCCTCGTTCCGGTCGCGTGTTAGAGGAGTTGTCCTCACACCGCACCATACATATTCAATGTGCCCTACCCATTTACGCCCACGGTCTGCCGCACCAACCCAAAACAACCGCATAGATCCTACAGGCACACCCCCTTCGTTCCGGTCGCGTGTCAGAGGAGTTGTCCTCACACCGCACCATATATATTCAGTGTGCCCTACCCACATGCGCCCACGGTCTGCCGCACCGACCCAAAACAACCACATACAGCCTACTGGCCACCTCCCCTTCTTCTGGTCGCGTGTCAGAGGAGTTGTCCTCACACCGCACCAAACATATTCAAGGGGCCCAACCCATATGCGCCTACGCTCGGTCCGCCACACCTTTGCATCGATCGTTTCTCCCGGTGAAACGGACATACACGCAATACATAAATGGATAGATGTATAGATATGTTTTACTATCACCCCATACCAAACCAATACATATCTACAAGTGGAGCCACGGGTCCGGGGGCGCGCCTCGAGCCTTGAATCACAAGGACACGCGCACGCCACTCCTCACCCACCGGCTGTAATCCACTTGCACCCCAAACGAAAATGACATGCTGAACAATTAGCCACGGGTACAGGGGGCGCGCCTCGAGCCTTGAATCAGGACACGCGCACGCCGCTCCCGACCCACCGGCACATTGTACCTACGGCTGTAAACAACGTATAACAATTGTGATTATGCTTTGATAGCCGCAAGACACTAAAGTTGAGATTCTATAAAGTGTCCACGTATGAACGCTTGGGGTTTATATGTGTAAAGTGTCCCTTCATCCCTTCCTCCCTATGATGGCCAGGCGGCTAAGGTTGTCGATGTGCGCACACAATGCAGCCGGATACGCGCTTTGTCATCCCGACGATGACTGTCTGCTCGAGGTGCCCGAGTGGCCGAGTCTAAGGTGGGGTGCTCCCCACTCCAGCCACATGCGGCGAACACCGGTCACCACGGCGCGGACATTGAAGCTTGCAAATGATGTACAACCACTATTATGGGCATCGCAACTCTGCCCCTACTGAGCTACAAGCTACGGTTTTTTGCCCTCCCGGCAGGCGCGGGGGGGCTGCTCGGGCGCCAGATACTTGTTCACTGGCGGTTGACAGGGAGCTCGGGGCCTCCCCCGCTGAGAGGCTCGGCATCCCTCCGCACAGTCCACTGCTGGAGCTCCGCCTTTGCTTGAGTCTTGTAAGAGTCTTGTACCTATGGGCATCCAACCAAGATGTTAGAACTCAAAGACTAAAGAAATGGAAAGGTCAAGGAGAGGGAAAAAAGCAATAGAAGCATACCTTTAGTGTGTGGCATCTCGGGTTTGTACCGAGATCTCAAAACCGCAGGTTTGGCGCTCTGTTTGAGCTAATGCCACTATCGCAATGCAAACTGAAAAATTGTGTCGCCTAAAAGATAGGGTTGCCAAGTGTTTCCCAATCTTTTCGAAGGGATACTCAAATCAAACAAACATGGGGTCTACTCCACGTGAATTTTCGCGAGGAGAACGCTCGTGAGGTCGAAATATTCCTTTGAATAGCGGGGTTTCCGCTATTAAAGGGTCTGAAAACCTGCGAATCTTTCAAAAAGGAGAGGGTTAGTACAACGCGTGAAAAAACAAGCTTCTATTGTGTGGCATCTCGGGTTTCAACCGAGATCTCCAAACCGCAGGTTTGGCGCTCTGTTTGAGCTAATGCCACGAACGAATTGCAAGCTGAAAAAAACTGTCGCCAAAAAGATAGGGTTGCCAAGAGTGCCTCCATCTTTTCGGGAAAATACTCAAATCAAACGAACTAGGGGTACTCTGAGGGTAGTTTTCCGCGAGGAGAACGCTCGTGATGTCCAAATAGTTGTGAAAATAGCGGTTTTCCCGCTATGGAAGGGCCTGGAAACCTGCGAATCTTTCAAAAAGGAGAGGGTAAGTCAATGAGTGTAAGGAAACACTCTTCTATTGTGTGGCATATCGGGTTTTCACCGAGATCTCCAAACCGCAGGTTTGGCGCTCTGTTTGAGCTAATGCCACGAACGAATTGCAAGCTGACAAAAACTGTCGCCAAAAAGATAGGGTTGCCAAGTGTGCCTCCATCTTTTCGAAAAATTGACCAAATGAAGTGATGTAAATATCATCATGTGGTGGTTTTCCGCGAGGAGAACGCCGGTAAAGTCCAAAACGCCGTTAGAGTAGCGGTTTTCCCGCTTGCAAAGATGCTGCCGCGATCTGTGATTTTGTAAAGAAGCGAAAGCTCGAGTGCAAACGCGTTTGTTTAAGCGTAGCTACAAAAATGTCATGTTACCATATAATATAATGGAAATAAACGACTATTCCACTCTAAGAAAATCGAAGAGCGCCATGTCGTCGAAACTTCCCAAAGCCAAAAAGCGTTCCAAGCGCGAGCGTAAATCTCTTCAAGAACGGCCCAGTGAGGTTGACCAAGTCAAATTTTGAACTTGCAACTTCTCAACTGTGTCACGCCGCAAATTTGAAGTATTTCATAATCGATATGGATATAAATGTTGAACCTCATCACAGGACACGATCGATGACATGTCATCACCCGTCTGCGTGACTGCGTCCATCGCACGAACAAACATCCCACGGTTTATTATACGCTTATACCACCACCGATCAGTGATCCGCTGATGTATAATTACTCATCGTCGAATGCCAGACAAATCTTTGGCCTTTTACAAACCCAGCCTCTCCGAGTCATATCTCCTGGCATCGCGCCAGAACATGCTATTCGATGAAATTGACATTAGGGTAGATAATTGACATTAGCTGTTTTTGGCGGTATTTAGAAAATATATGTGCTGAAAATGTTAATGTTGAAAATATTTTTGCTCGCAGGCCTCCGCAACGGTAAAATTACAAGACACGTACGAAAATGTTTCCAAGACACAGTGAAGCATGCAATTTATTTTCTGTGCTGTAAATGGTAGCGAGCATGGCATACGAAAGAAATGAGCAATTGCCATATCAGATTTCTCTAATAATCGTATTTACATTATGTACATCTATTTCGTGCGTCTAAGTCAGCTGATTCTATTCACATTTCAACATCGCTACCGTCGTCTAGCTCATTTCCCTCGTTTTCGCTATTGTCTTCATCGCCTACTGTTCCTTCCATTTGCCCGTTATCAATTCGTCTTTTCTTGGCTCTTTGCGCAAGCAGTGCGACTATAAGTTGCCCATACTGCTCATCTGGGATACAACCTTTTGCTTCGTTAGCTGCGATGTTCCACGCTAGCAATATCTCTGCACTTTTGAAGGGCTCAGTTGACGGCGTATCGGATGCGTTCTCCCAGAAGGCTCCCGCTTTCGCCGCCAAAATATTTCCAAGTCTTCGCTCCTTAGTGTCCGTGTACGTCTTCACTTTCAGGTACTTGTACTTCAACTCCTTCGCGTGGACAATCCGTGCATGCACTCGGACAAGCATCAGGGGGTCCGACCATTCTTTGCTGGTGAGCTTGACACGGAATTGGCATACATCGTTGGCATTCACGCCCGTGATTTCTCCGAAGCAAACGGCGTAGCTGTTTACGGTCATCTGATCGAACGAAACCTCCCATACCGGGTTGGCCACGTACGCTTCGGCTTTTCTAGCAGCCCGATTCACCGCCTTACGTTTGCCCGTGTACACGGCAATCGGTGCACGTTCTACGCGTTCTTGAATTCGGGCTGGAATTTCGGCTGCTGCTGGCATCTGCGCTTCGGCGAGTCTGAGAGGAGCTTCCAGGGCATGCACCAAAGGGGCATTCAAACGTGCGTGCAATTTGCTCGGCAAAACGAACGGGACATTGGGCTCCTCGAAAATGCCCTCCTCGGTCAGCTTTCGTTGCTTCCTCAACAGCTCCGCCCACCACGCCTCGTGGGTAGGTGTAAACGTCGTACTCAAAATGGTCCGTAACCCTTGCACAAGATCCTCGAGCTTCGCAAGCCCTTCGTCGGAGAAGGCTTTCGGTTTGACAAAATCAGGCAGGTTCTCAGGCATAGAATTCAACACCTTGAGGCCCTCCGTCCTCCGGTAGCCACTTCTTGTCGGTGGAATGCATCTTGTATTGCACGACCACTTCGCCGTCCTCGTTCATGTACGCTTTGAAGGTCTGCTGTATGGAGATGCCACAGACGTTCTCGTAGCGACCACCGAACCAGGTCTTCAAATCGTGCACTTTCGCCACCGCGGTCGTGAAGATGCCATCCGAGAAACACTCCTTTGCGATTTCCATCATTTCGTCAAGGGTCATCGCAAGCTTGCGTTTTAACCCCTCTTCCGGTAACGGAATCTCTCACTTCTCGGGGATCGATCCCTTTTCTTGAATATCTACATCTCTAGAGATCCGATTCAAATTTTGAACATACTCACGGAAAGGTCTGGTTCAGGCAGAACCGATAAGCCTATGCAATTTCTTTTTTGCCAACTACACACAATATTACGCTCAATAGAATCATAAAAGAAAGCCAATATCATTATGCCGTGTACTCACCATATGACAACCCTATTCATGACCCTAGCACGCCAATGTACTGTTTAGTGAAGGACTGAAAGTAGGGTCAGTGTTAGGGTTATAAACAATCATGTTAGGGTTGATACCAGGGATGAATACTTTCGGTAGGTAAAAAACCGCTGCGCATTTGTAAATATTTTTTGCATCTTTTCTAGTGTCACTTGTTTAAGTGGATGGCTAGTCGCGCCTTGAGTAGACGTTTCCAAAACTATTTTCAAATTGCCATTTGGCTACGGAACACCGCCAGAATCCAAATTTTAGTGTTTGTTGCGCTAGCGTAACAAATGCCGCAAGAGGGGTTAAGCGCACAGAAAAACGCGAGAACATCTGGTCGATGTTCTCGTGGGTGTGGCCGACGATTAGGAAGTTCACCTTCACCTTGTTGAACGCGCCGGACATAACCAACCAAGAGATATACGCCAAAAGCATAACGCTCTTGTTGGTGCCCACGTTGTCGAGCTGGACGTATAACACTTCCGACATCGGGTACGGTTCTTCGCCATCCCCTTTACGGCGGTGCTCTTGAATTCGAGTGACGTCACGATGCAGCACGTTCAGCAGGAAGTTGGCGTCGTCACCGTAATTCGCGTAGTTGAAGTCCATAAACCGGTCAACGTTTTCGATGATGCTACCCATATTGTGCACGTCCAAGAAGTCCTTTCGGTCCAGATATGATGGCATGCGCCTGAAATACGGCAGGCGCGTCGTCCATTGGGTCATCCCGTCAATGATGACAGAGGAATATTTCCACCACGTCTTGTTTTCCTTGATGCTCTTAGTCATGTTGGATTTTCGGCCGTGTTTGTAGAACTTCTCACGCTCGGCACGCGCTTGGTTAAGGTGCACCTCTCGCATTTTGTCGTATGGACCTGAAAAAAAAACGTTTTAATATACAAACTTCTAAAACAACGTAAAACAAATGCAAATACTATATTTTTCAGAATTTAGCTTACCGTGCTGGGATTTAGGTGTGCCCTCCTTCAAGAGTTTGATCGAAGCACATACACTGCACTGCGAAAAACGCTTGCACTTCGGAACTTTGAGCCAAGATTTGAACTCGTCTTTCCAGATTTCGTAGAAGTACGGCAAGGAGACTTCCTTGGATTTGCGGTCGTGAATAGATAACGAATCGAGATAGTCATCCCAAATCTCATTTCTTGTCTTCCCCGACGGGAGATGCGTCTCAGGTTTATCAGCCTGATGTTCGCCCTGTTCAGCCGCATATTTATTCACGAAGGCAACGACATTTGATTTTTTGTTGGACAAACGCCGATTTGCCTCGCTGCCAGTCAGCCCGTGAATGAAATTTGTTCTTCCAGAGAGAACACGCTCGCGTACGTCGCAGAAATAGCCTTGGCTTATTTTGCAAACCTTCTGGTAGAAGGCCGAGCACACCTGTAAATATACAAGCAAAGAGAATTTCTTTAAAAAATTACACTTTTGAGGAATTCTATAAAAAAAGAAGCAAAACTGCTCATTAGCTTAATGAGCAGTTTAGGCAAGCTTTCAGAAAATATGCACAAACATATCTACTTTTGGGAAATTCTATAAAAAAGAAGAAAAACTGCTCATTGAATTAATGAGCAGTTTATGCAAACTTTCAGAAAATATGCACAAACATATCTACTTATCTACATATCTATTTACACTTTTGGGTAATCCTATAAAAAAGAAGTAAAACTGCTCATTAGCTTAATGAGCAGTTTTGGCAAACTTTCAGGAATATGCACACACATTTATACTTTTGGGGAATCCTATAAAAAAGAAGTAAAACTGCTCATTAGCTTAATGAGCAGTTTAGGCAAACTTTCAGGAATATGCACACACATTTATACTTTTCGGGAATTCTATTAAAAAAGAAGGAAAACTGCTCATTAGCTTAATGAGCAGTTTAGGCAAACTTTCAGGAATATGCACACACATTTATACTTTTCGGGAATCCTATAAAAAAGAAGTAAAACTGCTCATTAGCTTAATGAGCAGTTTAGGCAAACTTTCAGGAATATGCACACACATTTATACTTTTCGGGAATCCTATAAAAAAGAAGGAATACTGCTCATTAGCTTAATGAGCAGTTTAGGCAAACTTTCAGGAATATGCACACACATTTATACTTTTCGGGAATCCTATAAAAAAGAAGGAATGCTGCTCATTAGCTTAATGAGCAGTTTATGTAGCCTGCTTTGATGGCCTAGATGAGATGTATCATTTGACCAGCCTAGTCCAGCCGGCAGCAATCCATGCTGTATTCACCATGACTTATAGGAAAGTGGTCAGATGTCCGTTGTGTAGATCCGTTCTGGTGGTGGATGAACTCCCATATGGGGAGGACAGATTCACATATCTGTGGTAGACATAGGTGTATGATTATGATGAGGGCAGGTTTGCATGAGGGTTGTAATTTCCTAATTGTGGCATGGTTTCAAATGATTTGGCATTAATTGTTGTGATTATGATAAAAATTGTTTGCTGTGATTATGATGAAAAATAATTGCTGTAATTGAGATGAAATATTGCTATTTGAAAAATATGAGTTTGTTAAGGATTACAAAATTTGAATTTGCTGTAAGGACTGCTGAAAATATGATTGAAATTAATTGTGTTACCATGATGATGGAATTGCTCTAATTATGACAAAATAGTTGCTGTGATGATGGACAATAATTACTGCAATTATGATGACTATGATTGCTTTGTTTGATGTGAGGATAGATATGAAGAATTTCTGTGATCCGATCGATGAAAGATTGCATGCTTATGACAAGCTGAAGTTGATAAATAATGATTAGGGAGGGTGTTGTGATTGCCTCAGATTATGGCCCCTTATGATTATTGCATTACGTGCATTATCAGAGTGGGGGCGAGAAGATGCTACTGCTGTAGCACATTATTATGCATGTTTGTATCGAGACAAAGGACGATATGTGAGTGTTTCCTCAACCTCAAGTAAATGAAGATGGATGGTGGTATGAGGGAGCAGGCTCCCTTGGGATTGGCATCAACGGTAACGCCGAGATTCGACATTCAGGCATACGCGGACTCGGTACTCCAAAGATCCATGCAAGAGGAGACCAAGGGGGTCTCCAACTGGTTGAAAGCCCACCGATTGAGAAGCGAGCTATTGGAGTGGTGCCTGACCCCGGGGAAGGCGGTGCCGGAGATACCGAAGCTGATGCGAAAGGTGGCAGCTGCCTTTGGCTTGCCGGGAGCCAGTTCGAGGGAGCCGGAGACTCCTCAGTCCTTGTATTCCCTTGCCACTCTCATTGAGAGGGAGTTGGCAGGAGGTACTAGGGATGCGTCCTTGCCGGACAATCACATTGCCCTGTTTGCACATCAACAAATAAGGGCTACAGTTCCAGAGTGCGAGAAAGATGATGCGCACGAGTCAGAACTGCAGATGTTCATCAAAACTCAATCCAAGAAGGCCTCGTTATCGGGAGCCACTAAGCATATTACTGCAAAACCGGGAGCTCCTGCAGATGGTAATGCCAAATGCCCGAAATGCCAGGGGTCACATATGCTGCGGGACTGCAAGTCTCCTTATGCGTTGAACAAGGATGGATCCATCAATGTGACTTGGGTGGACAAACGAAATGAGCATGACAGCAATAGGAATAACCAGAACCAGTTGGCTCAGCTGCCACCACCTCCTCAGAGGGAGCCTGCCTAGAAACCGCCGAAGTTGCCAGAATGTTGGGCTGTATAATATGTAAATAGTGTATCAATATTTTGGGAGCGGGCCAGGGTGCCTGTCTTACCGTGTGACATCAGATTCCGGGTTTAAATATCAAATTGAAATGCATTGTTGCATGTGGAATGGATTTACTTGATAAGTTGATTTTGCATTTTTGTGAATTTGCTCTACGTTAGATTTCGAAATTTTCGATTTGGCTGATTTTGCTCTACGTTAAATTTCAGATTTCAGTCTTCGGGATGCTGGATTTCGAATTTTAAAATTTTTGTTTGTTTGCTCTACGTTAGATTTCGTATGACAGTTAAGTATCGAATGGAAATGCGTTGTTTCTTGTGGAATGAATTTACTTGGAAAATTGATTTGCATTTTTTGTGAATTTGCTCTACGTTAGATTTCGAAATTTCGATTTGGCTGATTTTGCTCTACGTTAGATTTCAGATTTCAGTCTTCGGGAGGCTGGATTTCGAATTTTGGATTTGTTTTTTTGCTCTACGTTAGATTTCGTGGGTCAGCTTCGGAACACTGGATTTCGGACTTTGGGATGCATATCTCAAATTGGAGTGCTTCGCGAATGCAGGCAATTAATGCCAATTATCTTGCCTGCACGGACCACCTGGTGCCCGTCCGTCATAGAAGCCTCCCTTTTAACATGGGGATGCTGGACGGTTAGAGTACTGACCGCAACGGGTGGGTTACTCTACACGAGTAACACACCGGAAGTGGCCAGGCTCGAAAATCGTCCATCCCTTTCCACAAGATTGGGGCCCGGTAGAGACCGGGGTGCGATTTTCGAGGAGCAATTCTTCTAAAAGGAAGAGTGCTCTGGTGTGGTTGTTGTCTCGAACAGGGACACGAGCCAAACTCAGCCCCACGAAAGGGATTGCTTTTCTTCGATGGTGCATGCCGCTTTAACGCGTCGCCGGATTTGAGGCAAGCCTCTTTCGGGGTAGCACTCTGCTCAGAACAAGGTCAACAGTGGACTCGGGACTACGGGCGCCTTGGATCCAAGACGAATAATTATGCAGAATTCGTGGGTGCTGTGATTGCAATCCAGAGAGCGATAGAATGGAACTTGACCACAGCAACAATTGTTGGGGACTCGGAGCTAGCGGTGTCAGCATTTTCGGGCTCCCGTAACGTTATCGCAAAAGATTTGGAGAGACTACTTATCATTGGGAAAGCTCACATGGCCTTGCGCCCGGATTGTGTTTTCGATTTCAAGCATGTGGCACGGGACCACAATAAACTGGCTGACAGCCTGGCCAACTTCGCACTGGATTCTGGCATGCCGGCAACGACAAGCGTGAGAGACCCGCTTGCGTTTATTACCATGGCGGTTAAGGGCTTCGACAGTGCTCGGGAAGTGATGGAGAGGCAACAGTCTTTAGGGCCGCGTGAGGCCCAAGGGCAGGACACCTGGGCCCCTTCAGTAATCGATGCCCTCAGTGGTAATTTAGTCCCGGACCCCCTTTCCGCACCAGCTTACGGCGTTTTTCGTTTGTAATGAACATCATTTTATACACCATCTTCTGACTCAAGATGCATCGAATATACCCGAAATATAAATTATTTTAAACGATCTGGATTTCGCGAATTCTTGATCCGACTGCTTTCGTGGATGAAGATAATGATGGAGAACTCTGGCAAACTGCCGAACTCCTTGAAACTCCAGTTCGCTCAGAAACAGAATTCAGTTCTTCACTCTCTCGCTCCCTCTGCCTCTGCAGTATATGTGTTTATCATTTTACGGAGATGAATTTTTTGAGTCAGTATCTTGCGCTCGTAAGCGCAGCCTTAACATAGTTTTATATTCAACTCCCGTTGCAAGAGTTTTTCGACACCGCCAACATCAAGACAATCAAAACGTGAGGAAGACAACTGCTAAAGGTAAAAGCGCATTCAGCGTGTACAGGTTTGCATGCCAGCGACAAAATATTTACACATACTAGAATAGTTATCATCTTCTTTTCACTCTAGATTTAGTTCACACACGGCATGCCTCCAAATAGTCGTGTTGCTCTTGTGCCGAGAGTCGTTTAGGGTTGAGCGGGCATATTTGGTAATGCCCGTCTTCCTTCACTTGCTTACACTTCCCGCATTTGCCACCCGTCAACTTTACTATTTGTTGGTGACGCGAGTAAAAGAAGGAGTCCGAGATGTCCGAAGATCGCTGTCGTTTGCGTTCCAAATTAACCGCTCGGGGAGGCATCGCAGGCGCGACGTTCCGCTTTCCCTTCTCAAGCGCGTTGCGGTAAGTCTCCGTCTCGGTAATAGGAAGTTGGTTGGTGCTACGCGGTCTCCTAGGAACGTGGGCAATTGGCGAAGAGGCTTGCGTAGCCGGTGCATGCGCCGAGGGCGCTTCAGAACTAGCAGATTGATCTGCTGTTTCTTTGAGCGCAAAACGGCCAGAAGGGTTTCGTTTAAGCGAAACTTTTCTGCGTCTTTGAGAAACACTTTCGGAATATTTTTCATACATCTTATCCACTTTTGGATGCGCCATACTGCAAGGCGGATAATGCAGCGGATCAAAGCGAACCCTGAGCGATAAACGTACCCACCGTAGTGGAACGTTGACGATATGCTCTCGAGTGAAACTTGAAGTATATCGGAGAGAAAAGTTTTAGTTTGAAAGATTCATCGGGAGGAAATCTTTCAATTTTCAAGCATGATGCGCCAAATTGAAAGGCGGGAACGAACTGGCAGGGACCCCTACCCTAGGGCTCTCGCTCGCAGGCGGGAATCCTGCGAACGAGATGAAACGCTCCCATAAGATCGAACCGCCGTGAAAAGTTGACCTTAGCACAGCTTTGACCGGAAGTAGACATGCACATTGAGATGTCATTTTTCAAACTAAGTCGGTTTCGAGTTACCACCTGTCAGAATACAGAATCTGATGGTGCAGATACTATCTGACCGTATGTTTACGGTCGCGATGTAACCTTTCGGGTGATGATGACTATCGGCGATTATATCGCAAAATGTTGTATAAGATAAATAGTATATGGAGACAAAACGCCGTACAGCTAGGGATCCGGGGGGGTTCCGGGTGGGAACTATCCATGAGAGTACCCAGTT